>JAAAKL020001161.1:0-32794 GCA_010016065.2 Carybdea cf. marsupialis auct. non (Linnaeus, 1758)
ATGTATGTATGTATGTATGTATGTATGTATGTATATCTGTATGTATGTATGTGTGCATGTACTCAATCTACAGACAAAGAAAAATGAAATTATCAATAAATATCCATTGAAATCATATAAATTAAAAGACTATACATTTACAAATAAAATGACACAAAATAAAAATATACAGCTAGTAGGCTCACCTTAAATTTTGAAATGGTTGGGATGACCTTAAAAGGTCTTATCTATCTTATTTCTCCTTAGAAGATTTCTAAATAAATGACAGGAAACTATTTGCATTGATACACTTGCCTCATAACAGCTTTTTGGATCCAATGAAAACAAAGAGCCTAATAGGTTACATAAATGTTATCTTCTTTCTTACTGAAAATAGAAATTTTGTTATAGTTTGTTTAAATGTGTTTGCATGGTTTGCATACTTTAGCTCAATTGGTATACTCTTCCATATTTGAGGTCCAAGGCATGCTTAACTTTTCTGGCCCATATGTGTTATCCAGAGTGGAATGTGTAATTCATAACAATACCTTGTAGAACTTTGGTGCTGGGTTACTTTAATTAAGATTACTGTGATGCTGGAGAGAATGTTAAAAAGTTAAACAGACAGGGACTGACTGAACGAATTTTGTTGGCAGCCCATTTCTGGTTTAGATATCATTTATTACAATATATGCTGTGTTTGTTTCAGTTAAGTGATCGCATTTTATGGTGCATAAAGCCTATTTTAGAGCTATATACAATTGTGTTCTGGTTAACTAGCAATAACAACTAAGCCATGTCTAGTGTATCTGTTTTCCTAACAAATTTAAAGATGGTTATTGTAACGTACTACTCACATCTTTGTTCAGCCAAAGCAGCTACTAGGAACAGGCTTACTTTTACCCTTCAGATGACAATCTATTCATACTAGCAGTACCCTTTCTGTCCTTTCTCTGGAGACATAGTTTCCCACTTTACAAGAGCAAATGAAAGAGCATAGTACCCTCTGGATCGTGGCAGGCAATCTCAAGGTCGGTTCGAACTCAAACCCTCTGACTGTGAGTCTGTCACTCTACCACCATGACACTACTGTGCTTATATATATTATTTATTATATTGATATATTATTATATATTTATATATGTTGATTATCACTGGTGGCACAAGATGTTTCATGTAATAAGGCTTTGTACTGTAAACTACTTGCTTGACATGCAGTTTCAGTAGCTTTAGCAAAGTTGATCATTTTCTCGGATATCCAATCCTTCTATTTACATGTCACAATGCCAGGTGCTGATTCTGCAGACTGATGGATAGCAGAGGTGAAATCTGACAAGGTCTTTGTAAGAGATATTTCATTGGATGCACCAGGATGGATACTAGTCAAGGCAGCAAATCCATTTTCAAATCAACACAGTCATGGTTGCCAAGTTAAGATAGGTCCTATTTCTTGGCACAAGGAAGTACTTTCTTTACTTTCAGCTTTAACTGGACTCAATCCTTTACCAGAAAATGGGCAGAACAATTTAAGTTTTTAGTCCTGTGACATTTTATTACAATGAATTCTGTTTCTGACACATAGGAATTTGCAATAAAGATCCTTTTTACAATAATAAGATTTAATATTTGTGAGGTTGTGTGTCCATGCAAAATTATTGAGGTGGATAAATAAATAAACAATTTGCTTGCTATAAGAAGGTTACTTTATTAGTTCTATTCTGGCTCTATCACTAGTTTGAGCATGCTGCCACCCCTATAATTATGGACATAATAACATGTTACAGTATCAGTAGTATATCTACATGTAGATGCTAATTGAAGATTAAACTTACTTCCTGTTTTGCTTTCTCTCTCAATAACTGTGATCTCCTTCGCATATACAATGTCCCTGCATTGATAGAAAGAAACACATATTGAAACCAGATGAAACTGAATCTTCCAAATCTACATCCTAGGAACTGAAAGAGAGAAAAAGATAGGTGGTGATGATGATGGTGATGACTATAACAATGACCTTCATGCTGCTGGTGATGATAATGAGAAAGGAGTCTCTGTCACTTATGGCCTCATCAAGCACTTTCATAATATATGAACAAGCAGAGTCTCAAACTGACAAGAATAAACATTTTGATGGCAGAAAAATATCAGAGGAATCAATTCCTTGCCTTCACAGAATTCTATCCTCCTTAATTCCGACCCTTTCCTCAGCTCATCTTCAGCAACCACATGCACAACTTGGCAATGCAGCTCATAAGCATTATAAAGTACAGACATGTTCGACCACAACAATTGATAATTGCAGAGATGTTTTTCATACCTAGTGCACATTTTGTTGCATGGCAAAGAAACTGGATTCTACATCAACATTAAATAACAGACGACTTGAAAACGTTGCTCCTTGAACGCCATCTTGATCTCGTTTTACGCATCAATTTGGGCCACTTTGTTAGAATAATGAAGAGCTATTTCATTGTTATATTAACATTTTAAAATTTTTTTGACTAGGTACGTTTATGAGGCCATGTTATTATGTTCCACACCACATGCAAAAACAATCCTCAATCATATCAATTATGATTATACGATAACGCAGCGCTAGCCGACTTATCGATACGGTACGTCTATCCTCCACAGATCTAGAGCTGGTAACTTACTGTATTGTGGATCTCCAGGTGCCCTGTAATTGTTATATCTAGCATCAAGTGCAATGATATGCTGTGCTGTGTTCATGGTTGTGTGTTATTGATTATTTCTTCTCCTACTGTTTTCATGTGATAACATGACTTTTCGAGAATTTCTCCTTCTTTTATCACTGTTGTTGTTGGTCTGACAACCTCAGTTCCATGCAGAGACTACGTTACCTCTTCCTCGGTTCCTTGCGTAAGGAACCAGCATAAAACAGCAAGGTTTTGTTAGAGAGCTTTGAAACTTTGAAAGCTGATATCTCAGTGTTTAAAAAAGGGCAACATACTCAATTTCGGCCATTGACGTTCTTGCTAATAGGGTAACATCGAAATTGAGTATTTTTTCCATAATTCAAACATTTTCAAAATCATGACGTCACACTTATCCTCTACATTGGTCCGACAGACCGTTGAGCTTATCCGAAGACATACATTGAACTCATATTGATTTATATATAATGTGAGGTGATATGAATTCAATGCAATCCACCTGTACTAGTATGTCTACGTCTCTTCTGATCATGTTAAACCTCGTTTCCCTATCCATTTACTCCATAAACCCCTTGTTCGCTGGACGCAAATGCATCACTAGCTACCATCACGCAAATTCGTTCATCACTTGTTATATATGGGTACATTGTGTAGCAGAGCTCTTTCCACTTTTATGGGGTATATTATATCCTCCTACCTTTTCTTTTAAGCAATCCACCAGCAAGTACAGAAGAAGATCAGCTGATAGAAGGGCTCATGCAGCTTACACAATCTCCCTAACCTCTTCCCAATTTAACAAGTGCTTCTTATCGAAAATTGTTATTGACATACTTGGCTTAGAAGCTGAGAAAGTTGTGTTTCTTGCCCTCCCTCAACGTCTCACAGGCCATCCCTCTTTGTCCAGGACGTGATGTTCTACTGTCACAGGATGTAAACCATTGTCTGCCTTGACTTCGATTTGATCAGTCCATCTTACTTTCGCCGAAATCTTCTTTGTAGGCTTGATACAAGTACTCTCAACAGGTCCTCGATGTATATGCCCAAAATGAGGCAGTCGCCTTTCTTGAATAGCATGGACAATTGTTTTCTGAGCTTTGAGGTTTTGACGGGTCTTGTGGTTTTCTTGTTCTTTGGGAACGCGAGTCTCCGTAATGGCCCTTAGGCAGCACATTTCAAACGACAGTAGAGATTGTTTGTCTTTTTCGTTTAATTTCCATGTACACAACGCAATGGGCAACACAAGAGCTCTTTACAGAGGCAATTTTAGGTTGTAGCAAATACGTTTTTGAGACTAAATATTGTCTTTCAGCCGACCAAATGAAGATATATTTTTCTTGACATGTCCGCATAAGATCCAGGGACGACGCTTCCGAGATAAGCGATCTCTTTTATATTTTAGACTGATGTACTTTCAATTTGAATGGTCTGTGGCTTATCGAAGATGACTTTGCATTTAACATTGACATTAATTTTCATTTCCCATTTATAGCAGCATCTTTCTAGTTCTATTGTACTGAGATGAAGTTTCTCAAAAATGACAAGAGCGTTGAATCATGAGCATAGGGAGTGTTGGAAGAAAAGTCATTTTTCAGGGTAAAGTGCTCATCAAGTGATGTTAGGTACAGAAAAACAAACTCTAGAAATATATTAAAAGGCACAGGGTCATGATAGGGTTCGTCTGCTTCATCAATAAAGGACTATTGGCAGAATTTTTTCATCAGTATAATATCATTTTGCTTGTTTTTATTTTACAGATTGCATGAACCGATCATGATTCGTTTAACCATGTCAATGCCTATCAACATCCTGAAGCTGACAGAGAGACGGCAACCCATCTTTTCAAACCAAGGCCCGTAATCTGGCGTCATGATCTAAAGAAATGCAATACAGTGCACAACGTAGGGGTGCAACCAAAAGGAAATATACTCAGCAGGGCGATGCAATACAAGACAATAGCGGTGGAAGTGAAAGAATGCTGATCTCAAGATGAAAACTTTGTATGCAAAGCACACCATGATCTGCTCAATTATCCAATCAATTAATAATCCACAGAAATATGGATACCCACAAGTCAAGGTATATACAAATGAGGTAATGATAGGAAGGAAGAAAGATCGAGGGGGCCAGAACACTCGAAACTGCTTGAATGGGTTAACACCAAGGCTTTACATGCTCAGAAACCTGGTCCTATCTACTTCAAGCTACGATCTAAAATATCCATTAAAGCGGCAATGCCAAAGCTACCAGGGTGATATTACTGTATAATAAGCAAAACTCGACCAAAGGGCAATATCTTACTTTATTGGTTGATTTTGATTTATTGCTTTAAGATTTGATTTAGTTTTTTACAAATTGATAAGTTGTTTGTTTTACGTATTTCTTCACGTCCACTATGTTTGTTGTATGATGAAGTTCTCGGGTGTGTTACATACCTGGAGAGGTTTGCATTCAGAAGATAACCCTGCGACACCTGGCTGGCTGCTTGTAAGTCCTTTTGTTCTCCTATCTATGCCATACCCTCGATTTGGAAACAATTGTAAATATGCTGGCTTTCGATTCGATCATTGTCTTCTTGGCATCTTAAAAATTGCAATTCAAAGTATGTAAGCTTCTTAGAATTTCAACCAGATAGAGAGTCAAAGCCAGTGCATCATTCAACTCAAACGCTGGGTGGTTTCGAGCTTTCTACAACTCTCAAAATAGCATCATAGAGATCAACAAATCACTCGTGGCATCCTTCTTTGGAAAGCCAGCGACCTTGTGCGCTAGAAAGAAGCCATACAAAAAGTTCATCGGCGTCTTTAGAGAAGGTTTTGGAAAAGCTTTCTGTTTTGGGATTGGCCTAGATATGGGTGCTTACCTTTCTGACTTTTTCCTGACAATTCTTAATTGAAGTGACAGATTTGCAGCGGCGGGATACCCACTGTATTTAATACCATGCAATGTGATTGAAGCCGGTTGTCTTTCTTCGATAACTGAAGAAATTTATTACTTTTCCACACATCCGATAGTACTCAGTGGCATTTGATAGTGACATCTAAATGAACTGAAGTCACTCAATTCACCTATAGAGCCAATTGTAAACAAGAAGAATACACTGGTTAGTCCCGCTGTCATCTCATGTGACTGTACCCTAAGACGCCTAAGACGATTTTTGGTAAGAACTAAATTAGTTGGGCTGAGGTTCACTGTTCATATTAATTTCAATGGATATCAGACTTATGTGTTCTTATTTTGTTCTTAAAACATTTACTCAAAGAGACAATTGAACATGCAACTCATTTTGACCATCGAGCTTTTCGCTGATTCTAGTCAGTTGATGTACATCGGTAAAGAACCAAAGTACAATGAGACTGTTTATTCGTACAAAGAGGATTGAAATTAACAATATGCGGACGATTAAGAAAATATAACATGAAGTTAGGCGCGCTAAAACATTGACAATTTTAAGGACAAACTCCTTTTTCCTATCTAAGGCAGATTGAAAACATAAAATATAAATAAACTCTAACACAGCAAGATGAAACTTAGAACATCCCCTACTTAAAATTCTTAAATGTCCATTATCATATCTTTCGCGGGATTCAGAATTGTTCACAAGATGCTGCTCAATCGACGACCGCCCGGCGGTTACTGTTTGTGGTCATCTCGTTAAAGCTGATCTTTCTGGATGCTTTCTGGAAAGGAACGACTTTTCCTCTCGTATCCATCTAGGTAAGTGCTACTTGATCTTTTCCGTAAGCCTTTGGGACGTGCGTCCTACGTATTTTCGTTTTTTCGCTGGGCCTTTTCAGCTAACCATTTAGTTCCACAGATACAACACCAATCTAGCAGTTAGACCTCTGTTTGGCTACTTTCAAAACACAGTTTGGTTTTTCTGTTCTTCCTCTTTCTTTACTGATTTCTTCTGTTCTTCCTCTTTCTTTGCTGATTTCTTTTGTTCTTTCTCTTTCTTTACTGATTTCTTCTGTTCTTTCTCTTTCTTTGCTGATTTCTTCTGAATCTCAATTCTGACAATTTTGTTCTGAGGAGTGTCAGACAAAAAATGTTTTTCAGCACTTACATGTTTTTGCTATTTCGTGCAGTTTTATGGTTTTGTACCACCAATTAACTGTTATTATCTATTTTTGTAATATCTGTTGTTTTTATGATAAGTAATTATTCTTACCTGCCTGTCTTTTTGTATAAAACAGTCCCCCTGCATGTGTTCTCCTTTATGTCCGCATCCTTGTTGCCTTCAACGCCAAAAAAATTCTGTACACATTTGTGTAACTGAAAAGTGATGTGTATGATCCTGACGATTACCCATGAAAAACAAAATATGTCTACTCTTTTCAAAATCATCTTCAAATTTTGTACGATAAACAATTTGTTCTAAAAGCGCTATATCACACATTCTCAAGAATCTACTGGCAAAATAACCTCTGTTTCGCTGAGCGAAGTCGTCTGATAACGACAAAATAGCGAGGGGATACGAATGGTGGTCTCTTGCCCAACTATTGTGACTGCAACACCTACAAGATTTATTCGCTTCCAGACATCTCACTGTAATAATATTTTTTTGTATGTATTTAAAATGAATGTTAACTAAGAGCTGATTGCCTCAAAACATCTTTTCCCATCATTTCAAAATGATGTCAACCAAATTGATCATTATATCTACACAAGTACGAGAATTATTCCTAATTGTCATCAAAGGTGATCTAAATGAAGCTATATGAGCCTGAAATGTTTGGAATTTAGTTACGTCGCGTACACAAAACTGTACAATACAATAAAGCAAATTAAAAATATTAAACAACTCAAATCAGCCAATCAACAGGAAAATAAAATTTATGTCTAATCATGAGAAATTAGTAGTTTTAAATTGCCTGTCAGGAAGAGTCGAGGCATTGTGAGCCCTTTGTACATAGATGAAAGGAAGGTCTAAAAATATTTCTGTTGACGGGGAAGGGCACGGAATCATGGCCTTAACAAAGTGTTATTGAGATGCACTTGCGTCTGTAATATTAGAAGACCTTTTCAATCATAGTTGTCATGCTACGCAATAGTCTGCTTACAAATGCATGTTTGATTAACTTTTGATTTCATGGCGTCTGATACAGCCTTGTTATTTCGCAGTAAAATTACGAGAGATAAATACTGTTATTGTTAATAAATATATTGCAGAGAGATATTAAAGGCATTTTTCGAGCTTAGGATAAAGAGAGTATGTCTGTCTTTTTGCTAAACTTTATTTATTTGTTATTTGGAATTTGCCATGTCCTCACAGGATTTTGCAAATAACTTATGAAGATGTCTCCATTTGAGTGACTGACCACAAACTGATTTATATGAACCCTGTACCCTAGAATAGCGAAGTTTGTGACGATGATCTGTTTTCTTGATTTGTATCTTATATTTGCATTACCATATCCCCTGTTACTCTTATATTGTACTGTTTAGATTAATCATGAGTATGTATTTAAACAGATAACTATTGCCATTGATTTACTTTAGAGGTATGCAACTAACTGTAAGCATTATGCTAACTTCGTTATTGGTTTTATATTTTCATGTACACCGTTGCCATTCAGCTTATGAGAGTAAAGGTTTTGCCAACACCAAATAGCCTGAATTGTCGATTTTGCATAAATCTTCAAGTCAGGAGATTGTCGGGAATTTTCTTCGCTCCTTCAGCGATGAGTTGAGCATAATGTGGTGCTGTGGGAAGCTCGTCATCTCTCAGCTCTGTTCATCATATTTTCATCACTGCTCAAATTTACTGTTACACCTATGAGCTCCTACAGGGCTTAACACAAGATCCTCATAAACAATTTTGGAGGATATTTGTGTTGACTCTCAATGGGTATCGTAGACAGCATTCTAAGGACACATGACAGACTTCAAAATTTAGATGTCGGTCGTCAAATACAATAGTCGCAAATTCACCATCACCGTAGATTCAGATAAAAATAAAGAGGTAGGGGGGGAGGGGGACAGAAAAATTTCCGTCTGAACCCCTTTTCTGCCATTTTCTATTGTTATATTTCGCCTCTTTGTGGAAGTGGAGTTACTTCTACTTATGAAAATCTGATATGTTAAAAATCTACAGGGATAAAGCGCACGGTTTATAGAATACGAACATTTTGTTAAGCAACGGATTGGCTTTGTTAAACCTTTTCACCAGACACTGGTCACAGCTTTTCTCTGGAGTCAAGTTTTCATGTATGATACACAGGAAATGAGAGGACTGTAAAAAATTGTGAAAATAAAACCTAGGAGTGATGTGTTTTCGAATACCCATCTCATTTGTATGCTACGAATGCAAGGTCTTTGCAGGCTCTCTCGTGAGATGATTTAGATGCGGAAAAATAAAACAATGGCCTACATAAAGAATGGCAAATTCAATTGCTTACAAGTACGTGAATGGAAACTACAAAAACGTGTTGACAAAAATAGTAGGAAAGAGAAAAATAGGAAACCCTTATACGGGGATCGAAATTGCATAGAGAATATGGGGGTCTATAATGCTGTAGAGGCCTTGCGGGTGAGGGAGGGGCAGATACAATGGACATTGAGCTAATGAGATAACAGATGGCTCTCTTTATAAGTGGGGGAGGATTGTGATGGCCGCACATAGAATGTAGGAATTAGAACACCGTATAGTGTTATAGTAGCGTCAAAATTGGCAAATCTGTCAGAGAGAAAAGCATACAAATACTGAGTGAGCCTGTTTGCTGCACGGCAAACACTGGGTATCCCTTCTTTATTAGCGAATAAACAGTTACTGTATTAATATAAAAACACTTTACACACAAATTCTATCATCAAAAATGTAAGATTTGACGCAAACAACCAAGAATGGTACTTGTTCTACTGAAAGATGGTTATAGAGATCTTGTATTTACAAAAACGAATTACTTAACCATCCACTTAATCCAGTTTGTAGCAGGATATATCACAATTGTACGCAAAGCCACTCACTCAGCTTCTACAATTCAAAAGTGTCTTTCTTGGCTCCTTCTGGTAGACTTGAATACTGAATCATCTTATTTCAATGTATAAGAAAATGTGATTGTTTAGTTCTACTAGATTAGTTCTAGTAACAGTTCACAATGAGTTGAAAATAGTTCGGTTTTCAACTCTTCTCTTCTTCATATTCTTGTGCTACATCAAAACATATCAAGAGCTAATGCTGTGCAAAATGAAGTCTGGTGGTAATTTGGCTAAAATCCGTACAGAGAAGAAACTTCGTACAGCCTTTTCTTGACGGAGTAAACTAAAAGTACGTAATATTTTCAGTCATTTCGCTAACATTTCATGAGCATCCACAGATGTGAAAAGACCATGAAGTTTCTTAGATACTTCTATTCCCACTCTTCTGGTTGTTGCTAAAGATCCGTGTCCCCGGCGAACCTTCAAAGGAAGAACAAGACTTGCTTATAAATAATTAAGCCATAAACACGCTTCAACATTTTCGAGATGAGTGCGCAAACATCTTGTGCTCATTTTATGAGCGCTGCAAAAGAGGTGCAATTAGGTTGCAAAAGAGATGCAATTAGGTTGTAAAAGAGGTGCAATTGCGTTGAAGCTGAGTTCATGATGAGGTATACCGTCACAATAGAAAGATCCCAATGAGATGATGTCATTCCGAGTGCATTCAAATGTAAAAAATAAGTCAATACTATTTCAAAACCACTTCAATAGAAAACAATTTTGCCCCATTTGTTTTTAAAAATGTTAAACAGAGCATAGTTAAGCTCAAATAAAATGTTACAAATATCTCAGTACATGTAGAAGCAGATATTCCAATTTGCAAAGTTTTACATGATATTCGAATACCACCATGAAGTCGCACTTGGTGCTCAATCGAATATGTTGAACGAACAAATGAACAACAAAGTTGACATAAAATTTTACTACGGATAAAAAGTGACGATTGAGTTGAAATATTGTTGCTTCGATCCCAAAACTTTGACAAGAGACGCTCGATTTCGCAAAACCATCAATAAAACACCTTACCCACTCCATCCAAAAACAATGAACTCGCTTGAAAAGATGATCATCGACACCCCACCCTCCTTTGGCCTTTTAGTTTATGTTGCTTACCATGAAACTAACTTCTACCCTAAAACCCCATTTTTATCCTAAGTAATTTGTTAATGATTTACTTTATGCCTTGGCATGCGTATTAACATAGTTTAGGTTACAATCTCCAAGCGCGTTTGCCACGAAATTTGTACTCTCTAAACCCACTTCCATTAAGAAACCTTTTGACATGTGTGTCACATTTTGAGATCATAAGCTCGATTTCAACCGCCATCCATAATTTTTGAAACACGGTCGAAGTTCATAAACACAATTATTAATGCTTGTGGAAAACGGTCGCCTCTGTATGGCACCACCGAAAAAGCACGTTCACTCATTTTCGACGATTTTACCCCTCCCGCCTCATTTTCGTCTGTGTGTCATTTGACCAGTCTCCCTGTCCTTACGAACGTTCACTTTACCTCGACCCGCCCGACAAGAAGACAAAAGGACATCTACGTCAAAAGAAGAAAGAAAAGACATCGTACAAATAATGAAAAGCAAGGAAACCAATGAACGTAAATATATAGGGGTAAACATAGCATACTGTGGCAAAAGTAGGAGGGATAAATCCCGGACGCAATTTTTATATCACAGTGCTAAAATCATTTGAGGAAAACTTCTACAATTCCTGTAAAATGAACTACGAGAGAGACATTCCCAATGACAACTTCCTTACAACATCGATTGATATTTCTACCTCTCGCAATTTACCTTAAATTGTCAAGTTGCCGTAGGAATCAGTGAAAAACGGACTTATTGCATGAGGTAGCAAAGATCAGCTCTTTACTCGAGTATTTTCTTCCGTCGTAGCATTCGAGGACCTGGCGTTGATGATTGCGAAGTTATATCATACATATCGCACTACGCAAATCGACGCTACACTGCTAAATTGAGTATAAGAATAAAAAGCTGCTAACCTGCACACACTTTTTTCAAATATGTATAAATTTTGGCTCGAGGAAACTCTCGTAATTATGAGCAAAAAGTAAACGGTTTTTTTTGTTCTGCATGTTGAGCAAAATGGAAAATTTCGTGAGCATGTTATAATAGTTGAAGAAACGGCGATAGAGTGCAAAAATGAGTATTTTCGGATAATGAATGAAAATGAAGAAATGAAAATTCGTTTTTGTTCGCTCTTCTGGTCCCCCCCCCCCCCTCCTTCAGACAAATATATATGGCGCTGTCCGGAAATGATAATTTTCATGGGAGCCTAGCTGAATTGATATCCCCCGACTAATGAGAATTATGGTAAGATTTCTTTTGTGTGAGAATTGATGTCAATGGCCTAGCGCTTTCCTGAATTATTTATGTAAAGTCTCGAGATTTCTCCTATTGGAAAGGAGAACATACGATCACAGAATAGAGAAAGGGCGTAAGGGAACACTGGATGTTTCCAATGTCAATACATTTTCTTTGCGTTTTGGTGAAAACAACTTGCAAACGAGGCTTGCTCGTGTTCACCGTTGATGCAATAAAAGCAGATTGCCACAGAATTCGTTGCTACCGCAACTGGTTATTCACTGTCTTTGTTCAACTCACAGCAATGTAGTATGAAAACAAATTTTTGCAAGTTGTGATTAAGATTACGCTACCGCCACAGTTTAAACAAAATGCAAACCGTTTGATGTTTTAAATTTGGTCTCATTACTAAAAAGATGTTTGCCCACTTCATGCGACATACAATCTTCTTAACAAGACTTCAAAGGATGCGAGCTCTCCTATCCCTTCTACTTTTTCTCTACTCTGTGATGTGATGCTAATAATTCTCTTCCAAGATACGATTGTTAAGTTCTATCCGCTCCCATTTTATCATTTTCAAGTACCTCGGCGGAATCTGTGTGCACATTAAGTGGAAATTATTACCTCAATATCGCTTATCATTCCTTTTGCTGATGCTTCATCTGCACAATTCTGGTAAGCCTGAAAGAAAATCAATCCAATCCAATGAAGATGATCTTTCCACTACGACTCACGACATGATAAAGATCTACCATCTATGATCTCTCCACTAAATCATCCTTTTCCATTAAAATATCCGATTATATACTTAAGACTAGGACCGTCAGCAGTAAACTCTGAATTGAACATGAGCAATAAATACTTGACATCAAAGACATCACCCTCAAGAATAATCCGTACGTAAGTTGAGCGTTCTAAACTCTTTCCCTCTAAGATTGAGTGCTCCAATAGGAATTGGAACAATGATATTATTGATTGATGCAGAATGCTAAAAAGTATCGGTAATCAACGTCATGGACAATCAATATTTTGTACCAAAAGGGAATCGTATGAAATTTTAAAGGCACTTTGAGTATCTTCCTTCTATAAAGCAGATATTTAAGAAAGACGAAATCTTGCCAACCACAAGAAAATGGCAGTGGCAGCTAAAGAGAAAGATACTTTTCTCCAGGTGGTATGAAACGTGAATAAGTTCAAAATTTACATTGTGCCATTTAAGAATACAACACATTGAAGTATCACAGCATGTTTGAAACTTTAAAAACCATGACACTACAACTTACATGTTGGAGCGCATATTAAAGACATTGAATGATGCCTACGGTACAGAAGTAAACGTAAATTTCTCCAATTCAAACTGTTTTCAATCAAACCTCTTATGGGACCATAATGACAGCTCTGCTGCTCTTTCGTCGCTAGTAAAGACAAATAGGCACACAGCACAAGTTTCTGGCAGCACAGTTTGATATCATACCACCTTGACTAGAAGAAGTGATTATCAAACTTGCAGAATGTCATGCAGATAAGGGGAGGGGCTTTACGCTGGATCGAGGCCAAATGACCAGGAAAACCTTTTGGAACCATTGATTTGAAGGAAACAACACAGTCCGAAGATCATCGCTCGGCGGAGAACGTCTTGTGTCTTTTCGTATAAATTTAAAGAAAATGTACGAATCATGTTCCACGCTGTAGATATTGAAGCTCACACAACACTGGTTTTTTTATGATTTGACCAATTTCTAATATGTTGAGAAATCTCGCGTTGTATTTCGCGAGAATTTGAAAAACGTTTGTAAAGCCTCGTTTTATTAGCGAAGAAATACTGCAAAACTAAGTAAATATATTTAAAATGAAACAAGAAAACGTTTTGTTCATGCTACATTAACAAGCTCACTGGACAATGACAATGCTCTGTACTGCGGTCCTGCCAAGTCAACTATGTAGAAACTACGGTGCGTACAGAATGTGGCTGCTCGATGCTACCCTGATAGAGTGATCATATAAGTGACATAACAACATTACGCAACTGAAAAGTCTTTCTTCAAGTCGCCCGCTTTGCCGTCAATAGCTTCTGAGATCGGCGGAGAGATGACATTATCATAGGCTAATGTAATTAGAGAGAATACTTCATCTAATCCATTTTTAGAATCGGTATCTTATATCATGCTGGGGAATACGACAATGGTATCAGCAATTCATTATGCAAATGAAATATGCCTTCACCCATCACGTTTTGCCTTCTGAATCTTTGGTAAAGTAAGGAAGGCACTCAACTGCATTGCGTTACTTGAGGGCTTTTAACATCCATTTAAATTTCCTACCAACAGTAGCTTTATCTTCAAGATATTCAGATCATAGACTATATCCTACGATCATCCATTTCGAAAGCAACAAATCATTAGAGACCAAATTATGCAACCACACAGACTCTATTGTAAAATACCACTAGTGTTCGATTCACTATGCCTCACCTCCATTAACGACTTGGGGCATGGGTACTGGCGCACGATGGCCGATGCTATGTCATAGCTTACATTGGTAAACTGCTGAAGTTGCTTCATCCACACATCATGTACACTGCTTCCACACTGACCACCCTGGGACTTGAGTGCAGCTCCACCGTAGAAGGAGAGGGAGCTGGATTCCTTTCTCCTGTTAGTGAACAAAGGAAGAGATTTATCTATTACTGATTCTGGTGTACTCTGGCTAATGGAAAGCAGCAGAAAATTGAACTTAGTACAGAAAATATTAAGAACTTCAGGCTACGGAAAACAAACTGCTTGACGAACATTAAGAACAAAGGAATCTGTTTTTTCTTCTCAACCATTTTCAACGAGAACAACATTGTTGTCATACATAATCTACATCATAGAGCAGGGTGAATCTTTTATTCACAATCTTACACACTACGTAGCAGGTACTTAACTATCTTCCCTTGCCTAATTTAGCTATCGACTAGCAATTGTAGAAGTGATGTGTGACACTGAAATCTCAAATCTATTTTTGAACATTATAACGTGCTCTTCTCAGTGGCGGATAATAAGGGAAGCGAGCGAAGACCTCCAAATAATTTGCTTTTAAAAATGAAAAAAGACTTGGAACTCACGGAAATCTGCAGGAGGCCGGTACTTTAGACAAACTAAGTTTAAATATGCACTTTATTCTTAATAAAATGAAACAAGGTCACGATCTTGTCGGGGTATGAATAAATCAGCCTTCCCTCCTACCAATGTCTGTTCCTTGTACTATTGTAACATTGTATCGTTACATCACTTTTGACGTCTACTAAGGTAAAAAATCGTAAAGCACAAACTGACATACTTAAATGGGCTTTCTGCTACAGACTTGGTGAAAGAAGAAACAAACTTGCCCAACTCTTCGGCGCGTTCGCAAAAGTAGATAGAGTGGCCATATCTCAACTGTGTAGAAACTAAGACTTGCTCCAAATCCGATTTGGAAATCCAATCTTCTCTCTGCTTACTGTTAGGTGCTGTATTTCGAACACGGTTGACAAACTTGCGGTTTTCTGCTGTTTTCTGCTGCCTAAAAGAGAAGGAGACACAGGCAAAGCTAAGATGATGTCTCAATAATCCTTTCTTGGAAAACTAGCGAGTGCGCCGGTCCTCGCTGAAAGACATCCCTCACTCGAACACGATGGCTTCTCAGGTGACGTGCCGTCTTTGATACATTTCCAATCTGTACCTTTACAATATTTGAAAGATAATGTTGGGTGCCACAAAGGAGTAAATGTGGCCGATTAAAGATTAGATAGCCAAAGCAAGTCTAAAATTTATCTAATTAAGAATCAGTTCTAGATAACTAAAACATCGTACAAATGATCTACAATAAACGGGGTAGAATCACATCAATCTGCTTTAGATGGCTCAAAGAGTCTTCAGTACGCTCTAGGACCCACACCTTGGAGTATGAGGGCACAAGGTGTAATGGTGAAGTAATTTCTCTAGTCACAAACCCTAAACATTAAAATGAATATTACGCGTGCGTTTTCTATGATTTTCTATTACGGGGTACAAAACATTTAGAGCAAACTTTATCCCCTCAGACTCTTCCAATCGCGCTTTTAGCAAGACATCCCTCATTAGGGATTACAGCTTCCTGGTCTCGATTTGCATCCTCTTTCTTGTTAATATCACCCTTGACGTATCGGATCGGATGACAGTAAACTTCTATTGTATCCCAGTGCCCTCTAAAACTCATCTGAGCCAACGAAGGATTAAAACTAGTAAAACCAAAATCGGCAGTAAAAACGCACCAATTGATAACTTGAAACTTTTTTTTTTAATTTGTGGAGGATTATCTTTGGCAAAAATTCCACAGTGGACTCACTTGAAATACGCCTCCATTCCATATACTACCATGGTTATACTTTTCCCTGGAAAGGAATCCTCAGCCTTTGCAATGAAGTCATTTAAAGACGAACAACATGCATCGAAGCCCTAATTGGAGAACAAAATCATCGTAATAAAAACGATATCACTCAACCTAACAACCACGTGTTGAAAGAGGGCGATTCAGGACTGTCCCCACTTACACATAAATATGTCGAGGACGATGTCCACCTCCGAAAATTTATTGATAAAAACAGAAGGGAGGCCGGGAATTTGACATGACCGAAGGAAATTTAGTTGAATTCCAATCGAAGAAAAAGTGCGAGAGGAGATAAACTTGAAAGGAACATCTAGTGTTTGATATGTTTTATCGAGTCGTGTTGGAAAATGTGAGGAAGTCGTGAATAAAAGTGACATAGAAAGGGCTAAACATTCCTACAATTATCCAAAACCAGCAGGATAATTCCTCTCCCTAATTTAAGGATCAGCAGCCAAAGAGATGCATAGGGACACGAAACTACCACAGTGAATATGAGTCAGGAATGTGGGCAGCGAAAACTTACGTATCATTTAGACAAACATTATGTCCTGTTTACTATAGACCTATTATTCTTCCTGGCTGGATACCATATGTAGCCATATGAATGGTGTCTTTTATCAGTATATTACTGTGTTCACAACTTATCCGTCTCTTAGCAACATGAGAGGCACAAAATGCATTATATTTATACCGTTCGCTTTTAAATTGACGTGTCTTATCGTTAAAAAGATGAAATGTCTAAACCTCACATAAATGTAAACACCAGCGTCCAGAGATACAGTTTGACAAAACAAACAACTAGGTTGCCTAACATCCTTCTTAAGCACAAGTACAAGATTACTCTGTTTGATTATCTTAAGTTTAGAATAAATAAACAACATATAATTTGCATGCTTTTCCAAACAGGGATATGTTGTAGACATTGTACAGATGACCTGAATGCGCGTAGTGGAACGGTCATTCCCCTCTTTACTTTGTAGTACCTTGTATTTTTACTCCTTGTATTACTACTGTTTGTTTCTGTTCTTGGTATTTGACCAATCATGTCAACCTTGCATGCTGATCATGTGCCTTTGTACGTTGCTCTGTCACGTCAATCTGCTGCATTTTTCTCTTTCTCTATAATGGTCTTTATTCGTCATCTGTTGTCCTGTATGTTTGTCTCTCTAATTCCTTTCCATTGTACATAATAAGCAAAAGAATGAAGCTTTTGGATCAGATGGTGTTTGTATTTCAAGGAACTTGTGTTGTTTTCTAGATTGAGTTTTGTTAAGAAGTAGATTGTCGACGTCTGATGTTTGTAAGAATTCTTTGAGTTTCTTTTACTTTCTGACCTCAAGAACCGCTTTAAAGCAAACTGCACCATTACAATAGGAAAGCAGTTTTTCCCAGGGTCGTTCGTATATTGTAAAGTTTTGAAAGAGAATTAAGCGATTCTCCTCGTATATATTAGTTCATATCAGATTTAACACTAACTGAGGTTGGTTGCTATCTCATTTACTTGAAAGAACTGCTGACGTTTGGTTTGTTTATTGCTGCGCGGAAACTTGATGATGTGCGACCTGTGTAAAAGATTATGAATTGACAAATGTTTTCGCAAATTAACTTTCACAATCTTCATATAAGTACCGAATTATACCTTGAACAAACAAAATACTGTTCCAGTATTAAGAGACACCAAGTTATCAACTTGAATACGAATTTTGTAGAATGCTGTTTCTAGAGTCAGATGTGCCATGACAGACACCGCTTTCTGGAGAAAGATGCGGATATGAAAAATAACTCCATATCCAGTATAGTTTACATGAAAAGGTTGTTCCACGAATCTTGAAATTCCTTATAAAAAGACTAAATTGCAAAACACTACTACTAACCGCCAGCATTTTAAGCGACATTTGGGCAAAATCAGCAGCCTTGATCTTTAAAAGAACCATGTTCTCTTCGATATAGTCGTCCTTTCTTGTGATCTGGTGGAAATAAGAAATTAAGGGAACAAAAACCTTACTGAATACCAGCCAGCTTGGCTTCTCACTCATATCAATTCTTATTTTCTCAGTTAAACAATATCCTGGATCGTCGAGGTTGCTGGTTTTCACGAGACTCGAGTCCTTAAGAAGATTGAAAATTTACGACAACCATTAAGTGATGGAATAAGGGCAAATTAGCCAAATTTACGACAATAGCCCTTGTGGACGGCTTAGCACAGTCATGACGACTTGACATTGCACTATTGTGTTTCATTGCCTTCGGCCTAAGGGGTGCTTTGTAGTTATAATACGTACTACAGTCCTTTCCGATGTTTTCGTGTGCTTTGTAGTTGTAAAATACGTACTACAGTTCCTTCCGATGTCTTCTTGCACTTCAATACTTTGCTCCAGTCCTTTGTGAGCTTTGGACTATAATTCAAAGGGCATTTTTCTACCTTGGCATTTGGTACAAACTGTCGCCATCTTAATCCCTTCCGAAACGAAAATAAAGGAGAGGCACGGAAAATTCGATCGATAAACATTTACATGGCTGGGATAACAATTATGCACGTCTCTCAAAAACTCTACTGCGGGACGAAAATCTACGTTTTGATTAGAGTAAAGTTTGAACTATTGTGAGGCAGTGCTCCAGGGGAACGGAAAACATGTTGAGAGTATGAAGTGGTTGTAATACTCTAATTGGGAAAAGTGAACTATGAGAGTTCGTTACGGAACTTTCACCGTCCCACAAAAACTGGTTGAAATATGGAGATTTTTCAAATAGGGGAATTCGAACTCATCTGCATCAAATCAACCAAACTTTTAAGCGGAAGGGAAAACTAAAGAAGCCCAAAGGAAATTAAGAAATTCTAAGAGAGCCTTCCTCTTTCTACAGAAATGTCATATCCAAGTTGATCACAAGAGATCGCTTGACTATGACTGGAAAAGGGTCCTTACATTTAGAGTATCTCCCAAACTTACCTCGCATTCCTCGTTGACATCATACGAGACCATGCTTCTCATCCAACCAATACTGGATTCCATGGGTAGTGCTTTGACGTCATACTGTACACCCATCTCTTCCAAAGATTGAAGAATGTGTGATCCATCTTCACTGACAACTTTGGGATCCAAAACAGCAACAACATTCTGTGCGATAAAGAGCGTTTCCAAATGATATGAAACAGTTTTAGTCGAAGTCTCCATACTAATTAAGTGAAGTGAATGTTTCTTTATGAAGGTTAAACAAAAGAAGGAATTCAGGAAAAGCTGACAAAAAACTTGATCCTTTCAACAAACGGAATGGCGAAATTTCGGGTAGTACCAAAATTAGCATGGTGGCTGTTTCCTTGTAGAGGCTGATGCTTGGCCAATATAGGATAGAACATCCTGCTTAATTCTATCAACTAGCCTCAAAGTCAAGCGGCCGACATAGCCAGCCTCGTACTAGCTAGAAAATGAGTAGACAACAATGCTGCAATTTGTGGAAGGCACAGAATCTTTGTAGTTAGTTGGGAAAGCTTTCTTACTGGCATAAGCTACGGGTTTTATTATTCTGTACCATCAACAAACTTTTCGAATATACTAAGTTAAAAATAACTAACCAATAAAACTAAGTAAACACTTTTCAACAATCAACGTCCATTGAGGACTGAAAAAATAAATAATTTTCCGATTTATACGACCTACTACCAAAATATGCAAAGTAAGCAATGCATTATCCTGATGTACATACGTCATTAATGCCGATAGTCTCGTATTGAGCTAAAACTGCAAAGATATTCCTAATGGGTATGATCAAGCCAGCGATGTGCCGCATAGGCTACAATGACTACAAAGAACTCCCATATTAACTTGTTTTTCGACCGATAACCATCGATGAAGGTCTAGTCTACCCTTCTCATCAAGTATAACTACCAAGAGGACCTCTGTCACCTTGGATGTCATCGGCAACGCAAGGATCCATCGAACATTAAAAAGAAAATCAAAAAGTAACAACAGAAACTCCAAAAATGCAAGTAAGGGCTTGTTTAACCCCCCGCATGTGAAGAGTTGCAACAAAACATTAAACTATCAACTTCAAAATGGTTATTATAGTCACAACAACAAAAGACAGCATCAACAAGTTGGCGACTCAAAACTATCTCATTTCTCCTAAAGATGCCGTGAAGTATCCATGGACTCATCAGTCCCATAATGCTTACTTTAATGCATTCATCGAGTTTCTCTGTTCGTCTTGTTAGAGTTTCTGCCTGCAAAGGGAAACATGAAACACCAAATATGCATTTTTGTAACGAACACTCACTAGGTGAAACTAAGAAGAAATGAACCATTTTACTACGAATCTCACTGACGATATTGGCTCGACGGTTGATTTATGGTAAATAATAGAACTGACGAAACGGTAAACCATGTTATCTATACAAATTTGGTAGATGAGTTGCATATGTCATGGAACCACATCTTTTAAAAATAAGCGCAAAAATAGTAGAATTTCAAAAGTAATTCCATATCTGAAGTTTTTGTCTGATATACAATTTGAAAATCCTAATTGAGTAAATAACAGGATATTTTTGCAAGTAAAATGCATGCTGAAGACCTTGGAAGTCGATCCTGACTTCAGTCTATCTCAGCTCCCAAAGGGAATAAATGGCAGATGTAGCAGTCGACAATGCAGCCCAAAATGAAGATCCGGAGGTGGACCATAGAAACGTGTTTTCCATTCTCTCTGGAGATTACCCTCCAGCAATTTATCTACTTGTTTCTTCTGCGTACGAATCGAACGTAAAATAGAAGCAACGATTGAAGCAACTTGAGTACTGTTTCAGCGTAAATATTACGCAACTCGATATCTGTCCCAAACCTTAAGTTGCTTCTAAAAGATGTGTATGTGTGGTGGTAGCTAGAGTTCATGGTCCATTCTCTCGCCCCTCGCGTCAGCTTATTCTGAGTGCGGGTTGCTGTTACAATAGGTACCAAAGATTGGGTATTTATACGTATCAAGGGGAAGACAGACCAACAGACAGAGAGTTACCCACACAGAGATGACAGTTACATTGCACTGCGTTGAATTACTCTTACAGGAGGTGTAATCTGCAATCAATGCAAACTTGTTACCTGGCCTTTTTAAATGCACAGGAATATATGTGTTGACCTATGACAAAGTTCCTACCTGTATCGGAAACATTTCAGAGCTCATCAGGAATGTTTCCTCCGCGAAAAAGAATGCGAGTTCTACTTGATAGCAGAAGCAACTTGACAAAATGGAACACTGCCTCAGCTGCGCAATGACGTAGTCAAGGTCATACTTACCGTAATCTAGAGGAGAAATGTATTCTCCCAAGTAGCAAAAACATTCCCTTATCTCCAAATGCAGTTATTGTCGGTGCCTTCCTCCACACCTTACACCTTACACCTTAATTTATGAGTTATAGATTATATTCAAAGAAAAAATGTCCTACTAGTAAAAATTAAGCTTTGTTTCGGTGCAATTTGATCAACTAAGTTACTTGCGCGCGATACAACCCTAGAGCTGAAACTATAATTTATTTATCATCTCTACACTCATGCCTCACAGTTTAATCTCAAGGGTCCAAATTGTCGCTGGGCAAGTAAGTATACTGAGTGTCTACTGAAAATCCAGAGAAAACATGATCTCAGTGTGCAAAATTTCTACCAAAATGGTTGAACCACCACCTAACGGTAAAAAAGATATAGAACTTCCTAAATGCATTTGCTTTAATTTAGAAACTCAGAAATACGACAGACAATCATCGTACGGTTCAATAGTAGGAAATCGGTGAGTATTACTCTGCCTTCCCACTCTCTACAAGATTAAAATGATTGAGATCTTGACAGTAAAAGAGTGCCATTTACACGCATGGAAATTTGAAATACACATCTTTAAACAGATCATGTCTCTCCATTGCATGAATAAATAATTAACTTCTGTCAAGAAACTGGATAATCATGGCTAGGTTTCCTTCACATCAAATGTTGTTGATGATCCATGACGCCTCGATTGTCGACAACCATGAAATAAAATTCCTGGTCCTTTGCGTTGAGGTATGATAACAATCATTTGATTATTAAGCTATTACAGCAAGCCGAGCGCATTCAAATTAGCACAACCATGGACACATTTAGTGGATTTCTCTTTAATTGCTCCAAAGATTCTCCTATATTATCTTAATCTAATCAGTAAAATCCACTATTTCGTAGTTTAAAGAGATTCCCCTCTATTCATATTAATCTTTTGTCATGTTATTTTAAAAGCTATTAAGGTTTTCTTGGAACCCTTTTATTCTATTTAAATACGGAAGTTAAAAACTAAATAAATGATCTGCAAGTGGCCAGGGCAATCTCATTGCTATTTACACAATAACAGATAGCTTACCTAGAGGCGTCGTTTTTGCGTCAATGCACCAAAATTATTAGAATCACTTTGTATTTAAAACAGATAAAGAGATACTGGTATATTAAACGGATTGCCACTAAAATTAGGCAATCATACCAATACGAACAATTATAAAGTCAAACATGAAAGTCGCTTCACTGACACCAAATTATGAAAAAACACTAAAAAACACTTTAATATCCGAATAACCGAATTTCTCTATGCACAGAAGAGAGAAGACAGGCATCAGTTTTATCAGCTTGTTTCCAGTTTTCTTCTGTCTTATTGTCACCAGCGACTCACTTTCGGTAAGGACCATGCTACTGCCTGGACAGCGAAAGAGAGTAGACTTGGTGGGCATGCCTGATTATTGTCAGATGGGATGCTTTTGGGAATGATTCAGCTGTATCAACTGAGAGTATTTCTGCCCAGTGTATTGCCGTTGTCCATACACACCCATTAAGATCGTTCCCAGTCTCTTTGACCCCGCCTCTCTGGGAGGAATCCACCAAACCTGACATCATACTTTCAGTCCAGATATACGGCACGCAAATGCCATTAAACGAACTTTGATTTGATGGTGCTATGCAAAGGAAAAGGACAACCAATTCTTTCACTATCAACATCTAGCATACAGCAGTAGCGACGTCAATCTGCAATCGTAGGTTATTACCATAGCTGACACTGATGCACAATTTATACATCTTTGTGATCTATTGTTTGGAGCGCGTCTCAATAAAAAATACTGGTTGGTAAATATACCTACTGGACTGGTAGGATTCGTTGGTGTGGGCCAATCAGATCGACATCAGGCGAAATCCCACACCAAACCGCACGTTTTGGCACCCTCAATGTCGGTACCATAAAAGGCAGATGCAGCGAGGTAGTGGAGATGGTTTCGAGACGGAGGATGGACATATGCTGCCTACAAGAAGTCAGCTGGAGAGGGAAAGACATCCAATACACGTTCTACCGGGTAGGAACCTGGCAGACACTGGATGAGTGGTAATTCTGCTAGCTCAGAGATGGGTGGAGAAAGTGTTTGATATCTGCAGGATGTCTAACAAGATCCTTACCTTGAAACTCTGCCGAGACAAAACCAATATAACAATCCTGTCCATATGTGCACCACAAGTTGGCCTCAATGCAAGTGTCAAGGACGAGTTCTATGACAAGCTGATAAGCATTGTGTCCAGCGTCAGCAACCAGGAAACCCTCATCATATGCGGTGACTTCAACGGCCACATTGGAAGCATCTCGGATGGGTTTGAGGGGATACACGGAGGTTATGGTTTTAGAGAACGTAACTGGGAGGTTGAGAGGATTCTTCAATTCGGCCTAGATTCAGACAACATCCATAGAATAACCAAGCAACTAAGAAGTGAGAACCTGGATGTGGTTAGTGACAAATGCATGAGAGATGATGATAGGAACATGTAACTGGATGATGACACCAAGAGAGTGGCTTGGAAGCAGAACAAACATATGCTATTAAACGAAGAATTCACATGGAATCCTGAACGCTTGCCTCCAGCACAACCAGTGTACAGTGCACCAGTTTGGATCGCCGAGAAGATGGTGCTAGAATTTGTCAAGAGAATGAAAGTTAGAAAAGCCCCACGGCCATCAGGCATAGTCGCAGAGACGCTCTAGACATCAGGAGCAAAGTGTACAAGCTTAAAAACCATAAACCATATCATCACAGAAGGACGCACCCCAAGACCTGGCATTAGAGCTACATAATAAACCCCTACAGAGGAAAGGGGGCGCTCTGTACAGGGGGAATTGCAGAGGTCTGAAGTTTCTTGACCAGATCATGGAAATGTTGGAAAGGATCACTGAGACGCTTATTAGATCAAGGGTCAACACCAACAAGATGCAATTTGGTTTCATGCGTGGTAGAGGAACCATATTTATTATCCGGCAACTATAGGAGAAAATACTACTCCAAACACAGAACACTCGCTTTCGTAGATCTTGAGAAAATGTTAGATAGGGTGCCCAGAGATGTCCTGTGGTAGGTGATGAGAAGAAAAGGTGCCGATGAATGGACAGTCCATTTTCTACTGCGCCTCAATCAGGGTTCGTGTAGGTAACTCCTATAAGGACCCCATTGATGTGAGGGTGAGTGTCCATCGAGGATCGGTCCTCAGCCCTCTTTTATTTATTATAGTCCTTGAACTTTAGAGAATTCGGCATGATATGTCCCTGGGAAATGCTATACGCAGATGATATTGATATTGTGGTATTGAAAGCAAGACTGTCAATATGGAAGAAGCATATGGAGGAAATGGGCCTACGGGTCAATATGGGCAAGACCAAAGTACTGTGTAGCGGCAAGGACATCCTGAAAGGCACAGGCAAGTGACCTTGTGCTGTATGCAGGTCTGCCATTGGCAGAAACTCAATCTACTGCTCCAGCTGTGCCCATTGGGTACATACAAAGTGTAGAGGCATCACTGCAATTGTGTACGAAGACCCTACCTTTTGATGCTCTAGATCTAGATGAGAGGCCAGACCAATTGACTGACACCCCATTTATGTGCGCACCCTGGATGGTCACCAATCAGAAGTTGTCAACAAATTCCGCTACCTCGGCGACACCATCTGCACTGAAGGAGTCTTACCAGCATTACCACCCCCTGTCGAGAAGCATAGGGGAAGCTCATGGAGCTCCTGCCTATCCTGACCTGTCGATCTCTTAGTTCCCACACAAGACGCAGAATCTACGCATCCTGTGTTCGCAGTGTAATGCTGTACGGAGGTGAGTGCTGGCCTGTGAGAACCGAGGAACGCACTCGCCTGTTGCATAATGAACATGCAATGATCAGATGGATCTGCGGAGTCATCCAGCAAGTGCAAGTGGGCAAAGAATCACATTACGCTAGTCTCGGCTTGAAACATCTGGACACCCTAACGAGGTGGGGCAGACTCCAGTGGTATGGACATGTCCATCCAAGCCAGTCATGGAGGAAGAAGTGCCAGTTCATTGTAGCGGAAGGCAGAGTGGGTAGCAGGAGACCCCGAAATAGGTGGACAAATACCATAGATAAAGATCTCCAGGCCTGGAATCTCAACACCTCTCTTTCAGAGGACAGGGATGTATGGCGTGATCGACTGAGAGCAGCGGTATGACTGCCCAATCCCCTGGAGAGGATAAAAGGACTATGATGTTGGGTAACAACACGATGATGATGATGATGATGATGATGATGATGATGATGACAAATTTCATGCGATTTGTGGGTTTGGGACTGTTTGGTATGATTTTCTGGAAAGGAAGTTAGGTAATCTCTCCAGAGAATGATTTTAATGACTAGAAATTCCCAATAATTATTTAAATGACATGGACAGCAAACATTACGTAGAAATTTCATCAAACTTTTCCACCATAGTTAGCATATGCGAAATCTTGTAGATCTTTGTCTTCAAACTTTTCTTCACCCATTGTGGCTTACATCATCAAAGATTATCGCCAGATGCAGCGTGAAAATATATATTTTAAACGGGAAACATAATGTTTTTCATATGAAAGTATTGAGAATCACCTTCATACGATAATTCATTTCGAAGTTTCCTAGACACAACGGTGTTTTTAGAAAAGATGCAAAAAGTGATGACGTTATGGCAAATAAAATCGATATTAGCGAATTATCTACGTCAGAGGGTGTGCAATCACCCTAATCCAACTTGTATAGGTGTAAGATTGGATTAATTCTACGACTTTCACGTCCATCGGCTACGATGAAGCTACAAAATCTTAATGTGCCATCAACTGACTAATTTAATCTGTACCCAGAATTAAGCTTCGTTTGCTGATGAATACCTGGAAACATTTGCTGCTTTTATCTACCTCAATTACTTAAGCTACTTCACTACCAGACAGTGGTCGAGGTATACAGTCTGGTGTGAACCAGGCATGTTTATCTCATGAATCAACAGGGCAGAAAAAAACTTATCAAATAGGCGAATTAAACAGAAGTGACAAAAAACAAATTCGACGCAAGGCTACGGGAGGCTTCTTGGACCAGCTGATGAGAGCACTGTACAAACAAATCTGCACTGTAAAGACCACTAAATGCAAGGTCTTTGCAGAACAGAATAAAGAGACGAAAAGTGTGATGCTGTGGCCACCTCAGAGGTGTGTAAAAAAAAGTATTGCGACCTTCAGAAGCAGTTGCGTCTTAAATGCAGTGTATCAAAGGGTTTTCCAAAAGGCATCAAGAAAAAAAGAATTATTATTGATTGGTGCACGTGAGTGTCTAAAATATATGCATGCCTAACGTTGTGAAGGGCAACAGCATTATGGTGGTATTTGCCCACAGACGCTAGTGACCATGGGGTAATACCTGTAACTGGTCCGATGTACATTTTTATCCACTGTACTGGTAGGCAAGCTAATACAAAGATTTATGTGCAAGCCTCCTTGATTAACGGTCTGACCTATTTGGAGTAACTGGTACATCGTAAAATCTGTACTATTCCAAAGCTCTTAAGACCCCAAAAACGTATGTTCGAAATTGGGACCACCGGCTTTGAAACTGTCATTTATACATACAACTAACTCCTTTTCTATAATATCAAATTCTGATGAGACTTGATATTCTAAGGAATTAAATAAACAGATTTTACATACTAAATATATTCTTAAAGCACTAAGATATGATGTTTTATTTCTATCAACTTTTCGTGGACTTGGGAATAAAACTACAAATGATGGTGAGAAGGAGTAGTTACTCATTAGCATTACGTTTCGAGACAGGGATGTTTCCAGTGATGAGATTCTTACAACTGGATGTTGCTTCTTGAAAGTTAACATATGTGTTGAGACTGAGCCATGTGCTATTATATATTCTTTGATAAATTCGCAGATTATTTGATGCATTGATACTCTTAAAAATAGATTCTCTTATCAAAAAGTGAGAAGTTTATATATTGGCTCTGCGCCTTATTTAAGTTCCTTTTGTAAATGGACTTTTGAGGAAGGTCTCGAATATATGTTACGCAGAATCAGGTTGATTACGTTTCATAGTGAGCTTTGGATTTTTGACCTTTAATGGATTATGGCCATTGTACATACATATGGAATCAAGGTCTGTGCAATATTTGCATACTCTTGTACAATGTGAATAGTCTTCTATTCGCAAATTCTATTATCATAAGTCATTAATAGCAATTACATTTTCATTTTACTTCTTCCAAGAAAGAGCATTCTCAGAAAGCAGTACAAGCAATTTTCTGCGCCTATTCAAATTAGCAAGAATGAAAATCATAACCTTAAAAAAAGAAGTGCATGGCCACAACGGTTCTCTTGTTTTACATCTGCATCTCGACCGCTATCTCTGCAACTTTATAAATCACTAGTGGCCACAAAAGCCTTAGATACAGACCAAGTGCAACTGCCATAAATTGGATCTTAAACAATCCTTCTTTGCCTGGTTAACAATCTGAAAAAAAAATTTTCTGTCGGGTTCCCTTGGTACAATAGAACAATAGTTCAAGGTCTTTAAAACTTCCCGTCACCTGCCATCATGATTCTTTGGACCCTTCCTGAGTGAACAGCTGCACGCCTTCCTTGTCTTAAACTGAAATCGAAGGCCATTTTATCAGATTGTCAATTCTTCTAAGTATTTTTCTTGTTGCATCCTTTGATCTTGAAACTACCACGACTGTAATTGGTGTTGGACAGAACCATAAGTATTCGCCAGATCTGGCCAAATTTAGGGCCAGGTCTTCCTTTTGTAATTGATAAACAGGGTGGGAAACAAAGTTTGAAAATAAATTGCAGCATCGTTGTCTACTCATTTTCTTGCCAGTGAGAGGCTGGCTATGTAGGAGGCACGACTTTAAGGTTAGTTGATAGAATCAAGCAGCATGTTCCGTCCTGTATTCGCCAAGCATCAACTCCTAGAAGGAAACAACCACCTCAGGTTTCTAAAACCAAAGGCACTGCTAAGCAATATGACTCTGCCTTAGGGTGGCACTTGCTTGAAAACCCAGACTGTATACAAATGACCGCTTCCGCATAGCTAGGTCTGCTTTTCACCTTGCCATTCTAGCATCCGTGCACATCCGTCCAAGCAAGAAAACCACTGCTTTGCAGATAAATATAATTTGTGTTCTCATTGGGCCTTTTCGGTTAACTATTCAGCTTTACGGACACTGACTGCTCAAAACAACACCAATCTAGCAGTCAGACTTCCGATTGGCTACTTTCAAAACACAGTTTGGTATAAGTTTGATTAATTTCTTCTCAATCTCAATTCTGACGACTTTGTCAGACGAAAAAAGCTTTTCAGTACTGAAATGTTTTTGCTGTTTCGTGGATTTTTAAGGAACCTTTTGCAAACGTGTGAGGGTCATCAAAATATTTTAAAATATCCTCTGCTTAAAAACATCTTTTCCCCACTTTGTTCTTTTCCTTTCTGAGTTTCTGGATTTTTATCTCCCTCATTATTAGCCCTCGTTTCTTTCCTGACCCTTCTTTACTTCTCTTATGTGTTGCGTTCTTCTCTACGCTCCTCTTGCAACACCCCAGCCATCCTCTCCAATTTTCTTTTCGATTTGGCTCTAAACTTTGTAAAAACTTTTACCATCAAATCATCGATAATGTCTGTAGTATTGTGTCCCACTTTCCACTGGACAGTTAATCTTTGGCTTTCTCGCAGCCATTCCTTTTGGTTTCTCTTCCTTACCAGCTGTGACATGACTCCTCCTATGGTTTGACTCCTATCACTTACTGGCACACGTCGCATGATTGACTGATTTGCGTTGCTGTGATACTTCCTTGCACTTCTTTGCCTGGTGAGCTTTATGTTCCTCTCACTGATAAGCATTGTTCCATGTGTTTGTGACCAATATCTGTATCCCTGTCTGACAGGGCAAACACTCAAAGTGCCAGTCAGTTTGTTTCAGTCCGAGTTCAATTGCAGAGGTTATAGAGCAGTTTTGATAGTGGCCCTTAGACTAGGTGTTGTCTGCTGTTTGTCAGTTATACTCCCCTTGCTTTAAACCATGGCCATAAGAGCATTCTCATTGTTAAATTTGTAGGCACAACACTGCAGGTATCTGGTACATTACTGACCAAAGAACGCGTTCTTTTTAAGTCTAACAAAGAATTTTCGATCAAACGATCTATTGTTATTGAACATTTCTCGGCATTCAATCATGCCTAGATATTGCGCAAGACGAGTAGAAAATTGGAAACGTGCAAATGTTCAGTTATGAGAGTTTTTATGCCAATAACGTTAAATTCTTACGGTGTTGTCAAAACAAGCTCTCCAGCGAACTGCTTTACAAGGACTTGACTGGAAACGATGATGCTGCCCAGTGGCACGCGCTGGAAATTTAAACGTGATAGACCACTCATCCCTAAAAAACTTCGAATTCAGGGTTATTGTTAACTCAGATTGAGTAGCAGAGATACAGAGGATGATAATTCGACACCATTTTCTGAGTGGCTGGAAATTTGTTACAGCAGAAGAAACGTTACAACAACTGAAAACAAGTGCGTACTTTTTGGGTGCAGGAGTACTTTTGGGAAATGCTGAATGCCTGCTAATGCTGCTTACGTAGTGATTTAAGAAACTGTGGCGAGTGTGTTCTATAATTACGGTAACATAGCTGTGTTTCACGCATCCAAACCAAAAGTTATAGTAGACCGAAACATTTTGAGCATTATTGATCTATCCCTTATGATTTTCTTTTTACAGATACCACATATTTAGACTAAATAGTTGTAAAGGTTGCATCGAGGCTTCTTATGTTGTCTTTATCAACAAATACAACAGACTACACGAACTGCTACGTATAGTCTCTGAAGCCTAAGTCCACAGAAATTTGCGACGTAGCAGAGATGTGTCGCAAAGTTGCCACTTGTAGTGGCACCTTTGATCTACTAACAAATAGAAGAACCAAGTTCCTTCATGAGTAAAAATTCTTATTGCCACAACATTTGGCTTGTAGCAAACTACCTATATTGGGCAAAGTTAAATGTTATAAGGATGGTTGTGTTTGCTTTCTTTATATTTCTCCTTGGAAAAAGACACCAGAAATAAACCCAGGAGTAAGATACATGAGCAAAATACAATTAGCACAACCTTCCACTACTGTCATACATCTCGTGTCAGTTCGGTTCAAAAATGAACAGCCTGATGCGTAGTTTGGCCTCTACAAGAAAGCCAAGTGAATAACAGTACACGGAATTAATGGCTTTATTATCAAAGCACTTTAATCCACCGCCTTCAGAAATAGTACAGCTACTCAAATTTCACTCAGCAGCCTGGGAACCATCTGAGTCGATTGCTTCGCTTGTCTTACAACTGAGATCACTTAATAAACACTGTAATTTTAGAGACACCTTGAATAATATGATGCAGGATTGTTTCATTTTGGGGGTCAATGACCAACAAATCTAAATAAAATTGTTACAGGAACCAGAACTTTCATTCAAACGTGCATTGGAAATTGCCATAGCAATGGAGCTCGCCAGTAAGAGCACGATTGTTCCTCACCAGAACGATGGAAGTAACTCCAGTCTCCAAGCAACAAAAAAGACTATGCATAAGTTACAGAACGCAAAACACAATCTGCGGAAACAACCAAGCCAAACCAAAACATTGAGACCATGCTACCGCTGTCCTGGGTTGTTATTAGTTTAAGACCCCAGCTATTACAGCTTCTTCACAAGACTCACCCTAGAATGTTAAAGATGAAACTGCTTGCCCAGAATTTTGTATGGTGGCCAAGCCTCGATTCAGACATTGAGAATGTAGTGAGAACTTGTGAATGTCGCAAACTTCCAAATTCCATGGGAATTCCCAACCCAAAAATGGAGTAGACTTCATACTGACTATGCAGACCCATTGGAAAACAAAATGCTTCTTGTGACTATTGATGCATAATCCAAGTAGATTGAAGCTCATATAACTAGCAATTCGCCAGCTGCAGCTACCATAAAAAAGTTTAGGACTTCATTCACCACTCATGGTCTTCCTAAAATTATTGCTTCTGACAATGGATCAAGTTTTGTCAATGCAGAATTGGCAAATTTTTGTAGATCAAATCGAGTAGAGCACATACGCACAGACCCCTACAATGCCTCTTCCAATGGCTTGGCCACACATAGTGTTGCTATTATTAAGAATGGTCTAAAATGCAACTGTGAGGCTTCATTACAGACAAAATTGTCAAGAGTATATATTTCATTATCGAATTGTACCTCATTCGACTACTCGAGAATCGCAAGCACTGTTACTGTTTAATTATTCAAGAGAACAGCACGTTACCGTGTCTATTCAGACTTGTCAATCAAGGTTAAGACAGCTCAAGCAGTTCAAAAGAATCAACATGATTGAACTGCTATGTATCAAACGTTTTCTGTCGATGACTTAGTTTATGTTAAACATATGACTGAAGGATACCTGGCACCATTGTTCAGAAGAGTGGGCCTGTTTCTTTTAAGATTAGGTTATCAACAGGACAGATAATAAGAACGCATCAAGATCATATTCAAATGCAGTATTCTAAGATGGCATCTAACAATGAAATTCAAATGCCACGGGACATAGTACCCTCAGTACCTTCTAGTAGTTGTTACAACCGTGCCAGTAAGGAGATCTCAAAGAATGTAGATAAAGATTCATCAGCAAACCCTGTTAATACTGTGGAGTCTGCAACACTTGCGGATACGGTGCCATCACCTGATTTATTGTTCCACTAGAATTCGTAAGGCTAGACACATTTTAAATCATTAGTTACAGTTGAAGATGTTGAATGACAAGGCCATGTATAGTTATCTATGCTACATTTGCTTGATTTTCCAAACTAATGAAGGAGGAGTGTCATATATCTTGATCTTCCAAACTAATGAAGGAGGAGTGTCATATATCTTGATCTTCCAAACTAATGAAGGAGGAGTGCCATATATCTTGATCTTCCAAACTAATGAAGGAGGAGTGTCATATATCTTGATCTTCCAAACTAATGAAGGAGGAGTGCCATATATCTTGATCTTCCAAACTAATGAAGGAGGAGTGTCATATATCTTGATCTTCCAAACTAATGAAGGAGGAGTG
>JAAAKL020001162.1:7788-32793 GCA_010016065.2 Carybdea cf. marsupialis auct. non (Linnaeus, 1758)
AAATAAAATCACACCGTACAGGTTAATGTTGGCAGTAGAGAGTATGCAAAATAAAATCACACCGTACAGGTTAATGTTGGCAGTAGAGAGTATGCAAAATAAAATCACACCGTACAGGTTAATGTCGGCGGTTGAGAGTATGAGCATTCCTGATATCCAACAATTTCAAGCGTTGTAATGGTTTAGTAGAAACGATTTGATTGGAAAGAAGCGTGTTTTCCAGTTTGGTTCTAGCTTCCAACGGCCAGGGAAATTGTGAAAAGAAAGCTAAAAGGCTGGGGTACAATTAATCGCCAATTCGGGTATTGAGTGAATGTTGTTTCTCTGTTCAAAAGTTGGAAGGCTGATGAAGAAGGAAGGATCTACAGCTTCATGGAAAAAGTGAAAAACTATAAGACACTATTGCAAACAATACAGAATTCATCTACGATATTCAAATGCAATTTGCTGCTATAAAGTGGCCTATGCCTAAAATAAGGAGGGTAAAGTTAGGCAACCTTCAAGTGGCATAACTTTACCTGATGATGACGAAATGGGGTTATAAAATGGAAACAAAGTAAACCAATCTCAAGGTTTTATTCCATTCGAAGACGTGATATATGATGAGATAAAGAAAAATATAAGGCATGAGTAATAAAAATAAATGAGAAAATATTTCAACCTAAGCTCAACAGTATAACAATCGTAAATAAAGAAAAAATGCAAGTATAGCCGTAAATAAGGTAGTAATGCAAGTACAGCCGTAAATTCAGTAGAACTGCAATTACAGCCGTAGATCCAGTAGAACTGCAAGTACAGCTATAAATCCAGTAGAACTGCAAATAGAGCCGTAGATCCAGTAGAACTGCAAGTACAGCTATAAATCCGGTAGAACTGCAAGTACAGCTATGAATCCAGTGGAACTTCATTTACAGCCGTAGATCCCGCAGAACTGCAATAGTAGCCTCGAATCCACCCAGATACATGTATCTGAGCTCTTCTTAGCAGCCTTCGGGAAGTACGGCCTACATAAATTTCCAAAAAGGAACATAGTACTTGTAAATATAATAACTTTGCTGAAGGGTAGGCAGTGCCCACTTCTGGGCTGCTGGGTAAAGCTGTCTGCTGGTAAACACGACCGTTGGATTCCTAGAAGGCAAGCATTCAAGCATCGCCTTCTTGATGTTTTCTCGAACTTTTATGATACTGATATTTATTTTCTTTAAAATTAAACACAGCTTCAAAAATTAAATACAAAAATTTAGTGGAAATACTTGGCCTCTTGATTGTAAGTATTTATTTTCAAACCACTATTTTCGATCTTTGAAAGAGATGGGGGCGTGGGGTGTTGCCTGCAAGCCAATATGCCCCCTGAGTTCCCAATATTAACCTCAAATGCAAATCTTGTTATTGGTTCTGTTTTCTGTAGTGAGTGGTAAAAAGCAGATGTGTTTAAGAGTAGTTCTACTAAGAACTCAGTTCAAAATTTTGCTACTACAGCCCACTTCTTTAGGAGAGAAGCATTTCGCCCCTCCTCAGCACGGCAATCTGGTCAGGGTTCGTACTTCTTTCTAGAATTTGCTATTTGCCGATGTGTAAATCGTAACTATACAACTCTCTGCCCCAAATTTACAGCAGCTGCAATTTTGCCGACCTTCCTCTATTCAAATTTTCCATCGACCAGCTGAAACATTTTCCACGAGTAATTTCGTAACAATCTACAAGTCTTTGTTTGAAAAACTACTTTACTCTCTTTTAATAAGTTTGTTTTCTTTGGTTGTGCAAAACACCCACATCACAGCAAGGGCTCTATTTACTCTTCAGGAAAATTCTAAAATATTTCCTGTGTTCCTACTTACGAACTTCCTACCTTTGTGTAGAGATACAGCCTTGATGCATATGCAGAAAGAGCTGTCTCGATCACTGCTACTTTCCTTTGCAACAACTTAACTGATGAAATTCAATTATAGAATCTTTGAATGCCTTGAAACCTATGGTCAAAACTTTACTTTTTGGTAGCTACTTCGTATATACCCACCCCAAAGCTATTACTTTAAAAACGTCATAAGAATGATCATTTATTCAAGGGGCGGCACAAAATATTTTAAAGTTTTAGTATATTGATTTAGAATATACTTATTATTATCAGCAATCTTAGTAGCATATATTAAGTTCAAACACTTATTAAAGTCTGTAGTTTTGTTAAGCGCTACTTTTTTCAGCACTAGAAGTGCACACTTTTTATTTCCTAACTGTATACCAATGTCAACAATAAAAATTCTCAGTCTGTATTAGAGCATTTACATCTCTTTTACTCTGCAAATAATTTGAGATCGTCCCTATATAAGAAATGGTTTACTTTTTTTGGTTTGTGTGAAACATGCAACCCTCATTATATTTCCTGAGAATCTTTGTCAAAGGTATAAGTGACATAAGAAACAGTTAAGGTAAAAGGATACCTCTTATGATATGTACATCTGTCTAAACTAGATTTAATTCAAACTTCCATGCCTTCATTGTTTCTCGAACAGATTTCGGAAATTATCTGCAACTGTAAAAATACTTAAATATTCACGAATCCATCCGTGTCGTATACCTTGCGATAATCAAATCATCGTATAGCAATGTTTTTCTTCCTACGCCTCACTTCCCTCAATACCAGTCTATCTATAAACAAAGGGTCATTCTCTCCTCTTGACGTTCTCCTGCACCCCTATTGCTCCTCTAGATGTATACTCCTGCGTTCTAATGATGGATACAAATGTTCTACAACAATACGGGTGATAACCTTCCACATCAATGGTAAGCATGTGACTGGGTGGAAGCTACCTGGTATCTTACCCTTAATTTAGTCCTTTTGAATAAGCACAGTTATACTAGCTGTTATCAGGCCAGGTGATTCCCTAATGCCTAGACATTAATTAAAAGGTTCTACAAAATTATTATGCGGAGACCTAACACTTTTCAGCCAGAAACCTTGAAACCATCTAAGCCAGGGGCGTTCCAGTGAGAGTCTTCTGTCAAATTTGTTTTAAACCATGTGATCCCGATATTTTCCCTGTTAATCAATATCTTGTGTCGTTTATCTCACGAAACCATTCTGAATTCTTGTCATGTTCCTGTGAGTTACCCAAATATCTCTCTCAAAACAATTTACCTCTTCTGGATCAAGTGGTACACTTATATTATTTTCAACGTTTAGCTAACGATAGAAAAGAGTCTCGTTATTTTTTAACACTCTGTTCTGTTGAAACTGTTTTATTTGGTTCGGATACCTAGTTATACTCATCGATTTTGCATAATTTTATATCTTCTCTGTAGAATGTAGAAGATGTTTCTACTTTAAAGTTCTATCCTTCATTTAATTCTTTAACACCTTCAAGTCTTCGTTTCCACCAAGGATCTGAGATCTTCTTTTCCCTTACTCTTTCTCCTACCCATTTCAAAGTTAATAATCCACCAGCATAAATAATTTTATTCAAGTTTGTAATGCTCGTGATTTTTAGCTTTTGAAGTAATCTATCAACTTTCTCTGTGGTATGAATAAGTTTTCCTATATCAACATTTTTTCTCATGGGAGGAATTTTCTTCTCCTCATCATTCATGAACAGTATAATTCTATTCAACAAAATTTCTTCTTCACTAGACAGTCGCTCTATAATTTCTATAAGCTCAATTATCCTATTATGGGGCGTATTGTCTTCCTCGGTGTTCCTCGTTTCTTCACAACGGTCCTCTGGTAGTAGCATTTCTTGAAACAGAAGTAGAAGCACAGGAAGTAATAGTGAAATCATTCCATCAGACCTAATTAAATTACCGTCACTTAAAGGAAAAGCAGAAAGCAAAGGTAATAAGAAAGACGAGACATAATTATAGCAGCAGACACACTCGTCAGTGAAAGAGTGGGTACAAAGTAAAGCAGACAACAAAAGAAGAAGGAGCCGTCTCGGAAGCGAAGGATTAAGGGCGATGTCACCATGTTACAAAAAGACCTCAGTCGTACAGATGCATGATTTAGACGATAGTTGAAAACCGCAAATAGTAACAAAAACGCGATCTTAATAAAAGATACAGTCTTGAAACAAAAGGATTTAAAGCTGTCTTGGAGAACTCAGGCAGCGGATCTTTGCAAAAAGGAGAAAACTAAAAAGATATTGCTCTTGAATGACTCGATGGAGGCAGAATAGAATATTTTGAAATTATCAAAAGTTGTTTCATAGAGAACTTGAAGGAAACAAATATCAACAGCAAACAGTTCCTGATGCAAGGGCATCAAGAGAGTTTTGGAACAATTTATGGGATCAGCCAGTTGAGCACAACAGCAATCCAGACTGGCTTAAAGATATTGAGAAGGACATGCAACATGTGTATAAATATATATAAGCCTAGAAGATGCTAGGAGACAAATAAACAAAAAATACAATACTGCCACCATGGTCTAGTGGTTAAGGAATCGGACTCACATATCAGAGGTTGTGGATTCAAATCTCGCCTAGCCCGATATAAAGACTATCGGTTGGGGAAGGCAACGGGAGACCACCCTGTAAATGTGCTCTCTCCCCAGGACATTGCTCACTCTGGCTGGGAAATAGGCTACCTTCGAAATCGAGTATGCCAAAGAAAAAAAACAACAAAAAACAACAGCACAAAAAACCAACAACAACAAAAAACTGGAAGGACCCTGGTTTAGATGGAATCCATGGATTTTGGTTGCAAAGATCAAAAGAATTCATGGAATTTTAGTACAATGCTTAATAAATGTGCTGTGACATGTAATGTTCCGGATGGTTAAGAGTCGAAACGTGCTGATTCAGAAAGACCAACAAAAAAACCAACAACAACAACAAAAAAATGGAAGGACCCTGGTTTAGATGGAATCCATGGGTTTGGGTTGCAAAGATTAAAATAATTCATGGAATTTTAGTACAACGACTTAATAAATGTGCTGTGACATGTAATGTTCCGTCTTGGATGGTTAAGAGTCGAAAGGTGCTGATTCAGAAAGACCACCAAAAAACCACCACCAACAAAAAATTGGAAGGAACCTGGTTTAGATGGAATCCATGGATTTTGGTTGCAAAGATTAGAAGTATTCATGGAATTTTAGTACAACGACTTAATAAATGTGCTGTGACATGTAATGTTTCGTCTTGGATGGTTAAGAGTCGAAAGGTGCTGATTCAGAAAGACCCAAGGATAGGAAATGGTGTTGGAAACTATAGACCAATTACATACCTAAATTTGTTACGGAAGTTACTGACATCCATTATTGCAAAGAAATTATCCAGACATCTGGAAAGCCACGGCCTTCTACCTAAATAGCAAAAAGGTTGTAGACAGAAGTATCGTGGTACAAAGGACCAACTATCAATTGATAAATGTGTAATCCGCAACTATAGAAGAAGAGAGACCAATGTATGTATGGCCTAGGATGACTTTAGAAAAACCTATGATATGGTGCCACACTGCTGGATGTGGAAGTCTCTTGAAATTATTGGTGCCTCTACGAATTTCGTGATTCTTCTGAAAAGACAGCATGAAAGATTGACAGACTAGCTTGTATTCTGTTCAATCATCATTCCTTTCTCACTTACTCTTTGTCACTTTCATTTATTCCTTTGAAAACAAGGATATTCTTCTGAGAAAGGAAAGCCGAAACTGAACCATTTGCTGTTTATGAACGATTTGAAATTGTATGGAAGTAATGAATATGATATTAACTCTGTTTTGAAGTCTTAGCGAGGGTGTTGTTGTAGATGAAGTTGAAGTAGAGGATTATAAATATTTGGGAAAAATAGAAAGGGATGACATCTTCTAAGATGAAATGAAGAGGAAAACAAGGAAGGAATACTTCAAAATAGTGGAAGCAGCCATGAAACCTTAACTGAATGGGGGAAATGTTATAAAAGCAATCAATAAATGGTATGTACCAACGATACGATGCAGAGCGGGAATTATTAACTGGACTGTTGAACATCTAACAACACTTTACCAGTGGCGGTTTCTGGGTGAGGCCGACAGGGCCATGGCCCGAGGCCCTGCACCTCGAGGGGCCAAGACAATTGATGCGTTGTAAGTAAAGGGGTGAAAAATACAAGACAAAATAAAAGAAGAGAAAAACCATTGCATGGCCAGTTCGTCCCAGAAACAGAGGTATACACAAATAGACAAAGATAGAAATGGCTGAAGAGAAATGAGCTGAAACGTGAGATTAGAAGTCTAACTTGCGCTGCAAAAGAGCAGGCCTTAAGAATCAATTCAGTTATTGACAAAACTGGTAATACACCATTTTGTAAGGGGAAAAAAGAAAGCGTGACGTAATGTGCTTGCTCTAACTTGGCAAAAAACCAATATTGAAAGCGACACGACAGGCTCGGAAGGAAATTAAATTGGCTATTATGATAGAAGGCCTCGATTCCATGTAATGAAAAGTGGTACTTAAATGTACGCGAGGCAGTACAGGAAAACGACCCATGTAAGATCTTATGAGACTTCTCAATTCAAACGAATAAAGTAATTGAGCATCGGCGACCTGATGTTATTGCTTTGGATAAGGAAAAGAAAGAGTGTCTCATAGTTGACTTTGCTGTGCAAGGTGATCAAAACATCACAGGGAGTGGAAAAAAAGAATGAAAAGAAAGAACTTCTAATAGAAAATTAATACAAAGACTGTTGTTGTAGAAGCCCTGGGAACGGTATCTAGAGAGATTAAGAATCGCTTTAAAAATATAAACATTCTTCTCATAGTCCCCTGTATGCAAAAGGCAGCACTGTTAGGTACTGCCTTCATATTTAGAAGAGTTCTTGGCATCTAAGAGTTCTGTTAGAAGTCAGATGTCACGTTAGAACCTCATCACGAAGGGTGAATATTAAAGATAAAACAACTAAAAAAAACCTAATGATAAAAGTCTGGCGCGCTTTGTCAACGTCGATTGGTCACTGTAATGATGGTGTAAGAACACATTTAATGCTCAGAAGCGAAAATATGATGTTTTTATGTTCATCTAGGCGTATGCTGGTCTGCATTGAGATTACCTTACAGGTGATAAAATGGAGTCAAGTCACATATATTCTGGTAATTAGAGATACTATGCAAAATATGCAACGACTGCTTGTCCTGTCTTCAAGTGTCAATGTTGACCTCCACTTTTGACAAAAGTTAAAAAAGAAATGCGAACACTAAAAAGTACTGAGATGCAGCATCATCAATATCTATCTGAAATTAATTGGCCTTCAGTTGTACATTCTCGCTTCCAACTTGACATAATATACAGATAAAGTACGTAAACTTCGTTACGCAGTTGATTAAACACCCACCTTCTGCTCTCCCCTCTAACAAGCCTACTCTCATTCAAGTCCTATGTACAAGAAGACTTCCCTCCAAGCTTCGAATGTGCCAAAACGGGGGATAAATTTAGAGGTATCTTGAAGCAGACATTAGAAGCCCGGCAAAGGCTTTCCATTCAATTTTTCGATATTCTTTTATAAAATGTGTTTTACATACAGCAATAGATGCTCTGCTTTAAGAGGAGGGTGAATATTGTAGTAGTCAGCGTATCATATTTTTAAAGGAAATGATAATTCAGACACCAAGGTTAATTAGAAGAATTATTCCAGGTCAAGGCCATATTTGTCGAGTTATTGCACTCCACTTAAAGAGTTGTTATAATTGTAGCAACGACAGTTTAACGTTATGAATTTCAAAGGATGAAAACAAGAAACATTTACCCCCAACATTCCTTTCTTCGTTTTGTTCAGAGTTTCCTTCTTGTTTTCCTGGCTATGGTCAACATCTAGTGGGTGAAGCTACGCAAGTTTCTTGTTTAAAACTATGTAAATGATACTCTACAGGTTGATTATTTCATAAAGCCCCTCTTTTAAATAAGTCCTTATTCGAATACGCCCCCACCTACAAATGGTCTGGCAAAAACCCCCAGCGAGATTTATAGAAGCAATTATGGTATACCCCAGAAAGTTCATTTCGTTTAGTTTTACTCCACCTGCTACATGTGATAGACAAGTACACTCTGTCATGCATTGATTTGGGGCTTTGAAATAAATACAAGCATTACTTCGTCATAAATTATTAAACTGTCAGACTCGTTCTACCCTTCAAACGAAACAGCTATTCCCTTATTACTGTAGATGCCTAATACCTAGACCACATTCATCAACCTAAGATACACTCCGTTCTTCAAGATATTGCCAGTTGATCAATATATTACGAGTGTACATATGCCACCTGGAGATTATCTTTCTGGTGGAACAAGTGACCTTGAGGCCTCCATAACTTTCAAAATGCTAATGTAAATGGCGCTAAGCTCTGCATTGTCTTGTGTTTTCAGTGACTGGAGGTAGGAATCCAGTGTCCCCCTACACAAAAGAACAGAAATGGTTAGCATTTAGATTGAGTTTACTACATTAAAACTGACAAATGCTTAGAAAAATTGATGTATCGAGGACAAGACAAACGGTTCGTGAAGTTATTCGAATCTTCTTTACGTAGTAGGAAAGTATGAAAATTGTGGTTGCGAAACTCGATCATAATGTCACCTTGTCAATAGACGTGAAAAATACAGTCTATCTAAATGCAAAATTTAAGTGGGCTCAAAAAGAAATTAAGACATGAATATTGAGACAGAGACTGAAACAGTGAAACACTCCCTCGATACCGCCCTCTTTGCGGAATAGTATTTCGTTCAGTACTCCGGAGTGGTTTGAAAGCTACTGGAAAAGTACCAAAGTTCAGGTTATCAAAATTCTAATTACTAAGTGATTATGGAGTTTCCAAAGTTTGAACAGGCAAAGTCCATCCTAATGGTGCTAAGGTATCACTGCCTCTGGGACTGCCTGAACTACAAGCCTGTTATATGAGCCGATAGATAATAAGAAGATTTAGTAAATTGAACTAATCTTTGACAACCTCAGATCTTCAGAGTCCCAGAGGCATCTTACAAAAGAATACTCATCAGAGAGATACACTCTAAAGTTAAACTTGAAAGCTTGTGGTATGTGCAGTGGGGCATTCGATGGATCTGAAACTGAGGTTACAGAGTCGTTACTTCGCAATAACACAACAGGAAAAAATATGCAATGCAAGCATAAAGCGAAAGAGGGCAGTGTTTACGCAGCTGTAATAAACCGTCCCTATTCCACATCCGTACAAAACACAAGAACCACAAAATCAGGATGGCGCCACTTATCCGACAAGTTCGTTCCCTACCAGTTCGGGAGTACGTAATTGAACAACATTAATCAGCAAAACAGTCCAAAGTCGGACAGCCTGAAAATGGGAGAAGTTCCGAAAAAGACTACAACTCAAGAGATAACAAAGATATACCATCAATGGCAACAACTGAGTCGACAGGCGCCAGAATATTTACCAAATCCGTATGTTTTCTAATCGACGGTCTTTTTAAACCCTGACATGAAATATCGGTACCCGACAACAGTCGAAAGCCACCCCCATTATATCCATGAATGCCTTGAGGTCAGATTAGATAAGATTCCTCATATCTGTGGACAAGATGTGCAACTTCGGATGGTCAATGAGAATACGTAAGGAAGGAAAAACAACGGCATACCTTTGCATTTGAAAAAAGTACAGTAAGCATAGCTTCACTCAAACAAAAACGCATAAGACTGCTAAATCTACTCCAGTAACATTTCCACGTTTTCTACCAACCTTCGAGGAATTATGTGCTCTCAAATACCTTAGTTCCGCCGATATTGTCTAGAATTAATCTAATGCAGGCACCCGGGCTTAATAGACACTTCCATTACTCAAACGTCACTTCCTTGTCGATGATTCTAACATATTCAAAACCCAGGATGCAGTACAGCAGAGGTGGGAAAAGTCACACCTGAAGCCCATTCGTAAAATAAAAACACATAAAAAAATAAAAATCGAAACAATGGGGATCTTTGAATGATGATTGCACCGAAATGTAAAGTTTCGGGGCTTCCATTTGGCTTGTTTCGAGACTAAACTTCCTTAAATCTGACCTTATCGGTTAATTTTATGTAGTTGAGAGTTTTTCACTAATTAGTTTCCATGATAGGTTTTGTGCTGTTCCAGCAACAAAACCTCTGGGGAACTAAGTCCCATTAAAGTACTCACCATATCTCTTTATGTATGTCATTATAATGAAATGCATGACTCATACGTATAATTCACAAATCCAGACTATTTATGGCAACAATGTAAATAATGAAATTTATAAAAATGTTTTGTCTTAGTTGTTATGCGAACTATTATGTAAAGTTGAAATCAGATGTAAATATTTTCTATTGGACTAAATAAATAATGACAACAACAAAGATCGAATTTACAAGGAAAACCAAGGTAAAATTTGGCCTAATTGAAAGTCTCCATCGCAAATCATAGTTTCTCAATAAGATCTCATAAATCGATCAAAGTAGAACTCACTACAAACTTTGACACAATAGTCCATAACGTAATTGCGCTGGGAAAGTGTGACGTCACGATTTTGAAAATGTTTGAATTATGGAGAAAATACTCAATTTTCATGATGCCCTATTAGTAAGAACGTAAATGGCCAAAATTGAAGGTGTTGCCTTTTCCCAACACCGAGATATCAGCTTTCAAAGTTTTAAATCTCTCAAACAAAACCTTATTATTTGATGCTGGTTCCTATCGTAAGGAACCAAGGAAGATTAATCGAGCTTTGACCAGAGGATTATGAAATTCAGACGCCTCTAGTTTAAACACTATATACACTACAGATCTGGTAGTTTCGGAAACAGCTTATTCCACGGTTGTCGTTAGATACCTGGAGTCAAATCGTACTATTTCTAAAACTTTTGATTTGTGACGTCATCACTTTCCCAACGCATTACTTCATCAAGGGTCAGAGCATATATGCCATAAAGTACACGGCCCAAGAATAGCCTCGTTCCAAGTACAGTTATCAGCAAGAACTCTTGTTTCTTGGTATAATTTTCGAGTTTTCTGAGTATTTCTTACTTCAATTATATTCTTTGTCGTTCAAACAACGAATATTTTCTTCTTAAACAACTGCTTTTGTCTCTTTAAATTTTGGATAGTAAGAGGTATAATTTGACCTCCTGCGCATTTGAAACCAGCGCTGAGGGGATGCCTAACCTGAAGCTAACCAAACATACGACGAGCAAAATTAAAGTAACATAGAAGGAAAGGATGCCTTTCAAGTCACCAATAGCAAAACATAAAGTGTTAAAGTAATATTATTGATGTATTAAGGAGGCGGTATCTATGTAGGTAGAGATCTTTCAAAACATTGTTGGCAACGCAGGAAAACCGCCACAACGTAAAGTCAGAAATAAGGAATCCATGGCTGTAGAATACTAATAAGAAATCTTTTATTATGAGAAAAAAAAAGAGAAAAGGCTGTTAGAAAATGACTGGATAATAAACCTTTGCCAAGATAGCTTGCAACGCATGATAGGCTACTACTCTAACCATTGCGATCTCGCTTAAGGGTGATGATGTTGAAGCCCTTTAGATTCTGAGAGCTGTCGAGAAAACATATGACAGCAATTCGATCTTTAGTCCATCTTTCAGTTTTCACCGGATATAAAAAGACTAAAGGCTGATAGCACATTGACAGCTATGACGTGTTTGTTGGACGAAATACAAGTTTGACAATCTTCATATCTCTATCATACAAATGCTAGCTGCGATGGCACGTTCTGGTCAATACGTAATCCATCTGTTACACCAAGTTGCCACGAAATATTGTTTCGTAATTCTTATCTTTTGTGAGATTATCGATTTCATTGTTTGTTTAGTAATTATTTACTTTTCATTCATTTCTCTTCCTTTAACCCTCATGAGAACATTCCTCTCAATCTTACACTCAGCTTATATTCCTGAGCACAGCCAAGAATAAGGAATTTCGTGATTCATTCATGGTTGTTAGCTGACGGTGCTATTTTGTCCTGTCCGTCGCCTCGCCTATGTCTATCCATTAATGCCGAACTTTAGATCTCGGCACTATCACATATATTGCGACTATATACGATGTTTCTGAAATTGCAAACCCTCACTAACAAATACCAAGCCGTTACAAAGCTCTCTATGATTAAAAACATTCACAGAAGGACTGAGGTAAATTCACAACTGATACAATCATTTGGCAACAAAAACAAGAAAAAACACACATTTTATTAATTTAAAAATCGAATAGACAAAGTTAACAAGGAAATAGAAATAAATAGTTGGACAGGCTCGGCTCAGCGCACCACCGCTCGCAACGCCAGTGATAAATCAGTTTTTTGGAATTAAAAATGATTGACAATCAACAACTATCAAATTGGTTGGTTTCAAGGCATCTAATGGAGCATTACAGCTATGTCTATCCATAGCCACGACATCTAAGCTTAGGGTCTAGTAACGATTTACAGCCTAAACAAAACTCGCAGCTCTAGCTACTTAGCAACGTAAAATTTGGCCAACAACGCGTAGTTATCTGGTCAATTTGCACTCATATTAAACATCGCTCATATTAAATTCTGTTTCCGACATACTATCAAGCTTCGCAGTACTAAAGGAAAGGGCAGAGAGTTAAAATTTTCCCTTGCATCATTACGTTTCATTTCATTCCTTTCATAGGATTCATCTACAAATAAGACCAACGTTGCAACAAAACATCTGGCAATGTACTGCTGTCTGGACACTATGTTATTGTTTGGGTTTCCCACCGGTTTTGAATAAAGCCAAGGACCTGGAATCTAGCTTCTAAAACACCGGATAGACAGCCACCAAGTCGACAGCAAGGTCCCTTTTCTGATTCTTAAAAGAACTAAAGGTCAATGTAGAGATAGTTCCATACTAAGTTACAGACCGTAGGGGATGTGATATAGTAGAGTATGTAGAATGTACTGAGGCACGATATAGAGAGGTAGGGTGACTAGTTCCAATCCTCACCGCCTTTATCCTTCCCCACCTAGTGCCAGTTAATCATTTTCCTGATAGGTTCGCAGTGCGAGTTTTCTGTTTGAAGGCCGAGGGTGGACTCGAACCATCAACCGTTTGTTTGCTAGAACAGCATTGTACCGACTAAGCGAAATCGCCTTCAAGGAGTAGGACTGGGGGTAGTTAAACTATTACTGATATTCCCAGCATCGCTTTGCCCGATAGGAGACAGACTGAGACTCGCTAGGTACACCTATTAAGTAGTCTTACTTGATCAGCGACAGGCGGTCGTCCTCGCTTGGATGCCGATCTAACCATTGTGAGTATTCCGCCACAGTCCATCCTGCTACCTGCAAAGAGTCGTTTTATTGAGTATTTACTATTAAACAGCATAAACAAAAGGCAAAACATACCAAAGAATGAGACAACGTCTCAACAGAAAATAGAAATAAAACATATCATGCGACCAATCCACTCGCTTTACCGCTATCATTTTCTAAAAAATTGTAAGTTCTGAGATTCAACAATTCGAAGTAAACATTATGACAAGAGTATTAGTCTAATATCTTTCAAGGCAACCAATACAGGGTGGCCACGGAATTCGGACCTACAAATTCCCTGAGATTTCCAGGTTTTCCGTGAGATTTTGGCGAAATAGCTACATACAGCATTACCGCCAATGATTGAAGTGTTCTTTTATTATCTGTCCGCTTTAAACTAGAATTCTTGTCACTATACTTCAACTTTCCCTTGATTTTGCAATATATCTTAACCTTCCTTGAGATTTCCGAAAATTCCTGAGTTTCTATGACCTCCTTTCAAATATCTACATTCCCTGAGGCTGTTTAGGTTTTCCAGGTCAGTGATAACCGTGTACTATCACGTAAAAATTGTAATCAAGTAGCGCTACCTTGACGCGGCGAAGCAGCTTGCGTTCTCCTACGATCCTGAGAGTTTTCCCGATGGGAATTTGAGTAGTTTGGAAGTCAAATCAATCACTGTAGGTAAATCGGTAGCCGAAACACAAGACGCCCTTAGATGTAGGAGTAACGGAATTTTGCTAGAGACTTCGTGAGAAGGGAGGCTCCAAAGCCTGGGGTGCCCAAATACCGTTGATGTAAAATAGTTATAGTGGAAACATCTCCTCTTTTGTCACTTCATCGTTCTCTGCTATTTAAGAAATCTATAAGTTTCTTATAGTCAAGAGTTGATAAGTTTTTGAGTGATGGGTAGTAGATGAACCGTTTCCATCCTACGAAGTGCCAAACAAAAATATTTTAAATAAAAAATAGTTTGGTTACTTCGTACTATCATGAAGAATAACGATACAAAATAAGTTACATAACATACCGTGTAAGGAGATCGTAACTCGGGCGGTGCTCTTGAGAAGAGATAGTTTACAACCATTGAATATGGCACAACCTCGCCAACAGCAGGATTGTCAAGGATTTCTTCAGGGGTTTGGAAAAGGATTTGCCTAAGTTTAATGAAACAATACAAAACGCCATAGATTTAGTGGAATTATAAGTTACACATTGGGAACAAATTCATCATTAAAAAAAGAAATCATAATGGACCGTTATAATGTTCAATCGACACAAATTGTGCGCGTTTAATAAGCAGCTCTTCGGCAATCTGCAACTAATGTTCACCAATTTTATGATTAAAACGACAATAACGAACTATTATTTCGCCGATGCATAACTTCTGTAGTTCTACACTGGATTAAAAATAAAAACAAATTAACTATAGCAGCAATCTACGATAAAATCAGCAACTAAATGCCAAAAGACGAGTACCAGATGGCATACTAAAGCGAGATTATGGAAACGAGGTTAAATTATTTCTTTCCTTTTGCGAATTTAAGTTTCAAACCTGGTCCCTAATATCCACCAAATTAAGAAAAAATGTCATCGAATCGTCAGTTCTGTTCGCTGCACTGCCACTACATTTTACATAGATCTGCAAAAAGCGCCAATATTGCATCATTCAGATCATGACTGTTACCCTATTCCTTTGCCATTTTCCAAAACATAATAGAAAAATGGAAATTTGTACCCGCCAGGGCGCAGTTGTGGCGTGTGCTCTACTAGCTCAACAGGATAACCTATAACGGTAATATACTATATTTCTCTACTCGCCACATTAGCACACAAACCGCCACATGTGGCCCCAGAGACACTGCCGGTTTTTGGCAAGAGGGAGCCCTTCAGTGTCATTGAGTTTACTGAATAAGGCTGTACGGGGCCCCCAATTTCCATCTTAGATGCGGGGCAATGTACCAAGGCACAGTCGGCACCCCCTAAAACCGGAAGTGCTTTGAGATGCAGCGCCACCCAATTTTGAAGACTAGCCCCTATGCGCCAAGGGACTTGGACATGTAAGCGCAACCATCTGGCCCGTCAACCATTTCACTACCCATTGAAAAGATTACGAAAACAGAAGATTTACGATAATCTTTTTTCGAAGGGTACTTTAGAAACAGAAAATAAACGGGTCTAATTCCCGCTGGTGTCTTGGCCGTTTCAGTTTCCTGGTGGGTTTTTTTCCTAAACTAATTATTTGAAATCCTCTCTTCGCAATGATACTTATTTCCATCATCCTTGACAAAGTCAGACAAATCTTCTCTGTCGAGACATGCTGTCACATATGCTGTTGCGCTAGAAGACGCTGTGAAGATGTGGATATCTCAACGGGCGGTAATTATAGTTGTGTTAAGTCTTGATAGAGATGCGACTCGTAGGGGATACACTAGAACAGAAATTCTGTTTGACTCCGTAGACATAGAAGTGACCTGAGAAATTTACACTTTGCAAAGCTTTCACTTCTGTATCGAGAGCGGTAAGTATTTCATGAGTATCACATTATCACACTAAAAATACTCGTAGTATTAACCAGCACACTTTAGTCCTAGGAACCGTAAAACAATTTCTTGACAATAAAATAAGGACAAAATAAATGGGCATCACACGGACAGATATAAAGTTAACGTTAACAGTTCCGCGTTAGCAATGCCAACTTGGGCTACTTTCAGCTACCATTTGCGGGAATTAACCGGTAGTTGTACTTTGCCGTTTTTTGGGCTGGATTCTAACTGTCCAACAGCTTGTAATGAAAAAATAACGTTATCAAAAAGTTGTTATATTGCAAAATGAACTATAGACTCATAACACTGCATAAAATGTTAAATGGATACAGGGAAGACAATAAAATATCAAAGATATAGTCTTAAAATAAATGCAAATGAGTACATTCTGGCTTATAGAGCTGCAACTGGACTCCGTGATAGCTCACAAGGTTATACCGATGTCTTTTCGAGAGAAGTGGAAATCTTTCGAGAAGGGGGAATTTGAACTAACATTCACGTATTTCTATAAATATAAGCGTTTTTAGTCTTCTGCGGAGTCCATGTATCTCCGTTGATAGAGCGCATGCCGCAAATGCGTGGGTCACGAGTTCGATTGCTCATTGGTGGCACATTTTTATTTCTCTAGTATCTTTTCAAACTTATCACTACAAATCCTTTTCTCTCAAAACACTTTCAGTGGGCTTTGGACAGAATATCGGGGCGAATGGCAGTCCTCCAATGGTCAAGTCACACGGCAAAGAGAGGCTGGTCTATCAAGTTTGTGTAGCGTTTGAAATCAATGTCCTCTGTTGTGGAATTGAGAAATAATATGCCGACTGGAGAAATAGGCGATGTTATCGGCGTAATTCACCTAAGTAAGCGGACACGGTGACATGGTGGAAAAATCTTAACAAAGATAAAAAAACTTTAACCCTATTTCCAGTGGACCTGAAGAAGGCTGGGGAGGACGAAATGTTGTCGACACTATAGTTTCCTTTTTTGGTGTCTCCCTATAGTCATTTATCGGTGTTTCAAGAACCGTTATTAACAGAAAATATTAAACCTGGATCATTAATGATTACTTTGATTTGGGTAAAATGAATTCTCTTCCGTAAACTAACAGCTTGCGAACTTCATCAAGAATGTAACTCTAATTGCTAAGACTTCCCAATTTCGTTCCTATGCTTTTTAAACGGTTGGAGGAGCCCAAACGTGACCGAAATACTTTACATACACCTTTTAAAGCTTCCAACATTCTCACATTCTTCCTTCTTTAATACTTCTACCTCATCTAATATATAGTTGACGGGGCTTTATTACAGATGACCACGATGTAAATACACTCTCCCTTCTATTAGAAAGTACGCTTCATTGAAACCCAAGTTTAGGATTTGAACACATAAGTTATCCTTTTTCCTTGCGACTGGCGTTCTTACTGCGTCTAATTTGAAACTTACAAAGAACTAGGTAATTCCTTACTGTAGCTAATTTAAGGCTCTGCAAGGTAATTTTCCATATTAAGGGTTTGTTCTCCTGGCACTTCAACAGATGTGCCTTTGTCAACAAATCGGTATATCGACGTCATTAGCATTAAAATTCTAAAAGCGTCTATCTCAAACTGTGAACAGTCGCCACAATAAGACCAGCTTAGGTCCTTCACTGCACTGACTAGAGGCTGTAATCCTGTATAAGAGGTCTTGGCTTGAATAAATAAGAAACAATTCTCAAAACAGTTACCTGAACGCCCTCAAAAGCTTATAAGCGTGGCCTAAATCCGTGATCTTCTCACACCATGGTGCCAAGGCAAATTCAATCTGTAGAAAATCAGGACAAACGTCTACACTCAACACTTGAATGAAGACTACAAAATCCCACCAAAACAGTCAATCGAAACCTTCAAATGTATTCGCCTTTTAAACAATTCAAATACCAAAAAAATCTAATTCAACCGCTAGCCTGCCAAAGCGAAAAACTACAAACAAACTGTAAAGGATGTCATAGTCCTCTAGTTAAATAGAAGTACGATCCAAAAGTTGCTACGAATAGCAACAAAATATACGTAAATACGATAGATTGAAATATATAAGACACTAAAAATGATATATCAAGCCTCCCATGCCTTTACTACTATTGTTGAGTCGCATTGCTTAGCAATGTCTCTGATCTTTGAAACCAGAGGGTTGCTGTTTTCTTGTACAAGCGTATGCTTCAGTCTGTCAACTAACCTCGAAGTGCTGCATCTGACGTAACCCTAGTCATTGCGAAGCACTTGCTAGAATGCCTAGACTGTGCAAAAATGTAGACGGATGACCACTTCTGTTTTATAAAAGTATGAAAACCGTTGCTTTGCAGACATGAAAAATTTGGACTTTTATTGCGCTTTGTCCGTTAACCACTCAATTCTACGGACACTAATTTGTAGAAAAAACCCCAAAATCCAACAGCGATCTGGCAATCCAAGTTTTGGTTACCTAATTTGGAAACAGAGTTGGGTAAAAGTTTCATTCCTTCCTTTTCGTGTTTCATCTTGACGATTTTGTACTCGGAGGAGTAACAGAAGAAAAAAGGAAAAAAACTTGTTTCCATACATTTGCAATTTTAATGTTCTGTGCCATAAACCAACTTTTCTAGCATTAATTCAAACTTATCATTTCAAATCCGCTTGCAAAACATCAATAAGAATGGCAAAGTACACTTGATTAGGAGACTAATAAGACCACTATGATGGATTTTAGATTACTGTCTCTGTCATGTATGTGATCTTATTCTTTTTCATCAACCCCCCCCCCCCCCCTCCTTTGCTCACGCTACAGCTAGTTATCAAACTACAAGTCGAATCTAGCTCCAAAAAAAGAAATAACCGAAATCGCTCGGGGGCGCAGTGGACCATCACCACAACAATTTTCAATTTCCTTAGATGGTTGATATTTACCATCTCGTAAGTTGCAGTCTTTTTCTGAGCTACCTTTCGGGAGATTCTTCTCCAATCTTCAATCTAATGGGCTCTGGAATTTTTCAATGAATTTATGTTGTAAGATTGCGGACCGCCAAGGACGTAGGAATCGAACCTATTGTAGAGGTGGAGCCATGCTTATTTTGCATGATAAACATCTATCATCTATGGCATTAACTGAGTCGAAAAGTATTCTATTTCCTTGTTTTCTGAGTTTCTGTAGTCTTAGTGAAAATCTGAGTGCTAAACCAGGACCCCCCCCCCCCGATTTTCTGATGGCTACGCCACTCGAATGCATAATAATCGAGTTACGACCGCCCAACCTTCAATTCCAAAATACATATAAGGTCAGGTTGCTGCAGTCGGTGAAGTGGGGAGGTCTAAACAATGATGATTTCGTTTATGTCATGAGACTATTGATCTTCGTCTAGATTAATTTGTTGTAAGCTGCAATAGCTTAACATTAACACTAATTGGATCTGCGAGCCAAGTAGCTCCCAGGCTACGCGTAACGAGTTACAAATCATATGTGATAAACAAAGCTACTTGGTAGAATACTGTAAGTTGGTGGCTACTGTGCGACCTCCTCTATTATCAACACAGAATACATATCGGCAACAACAATTTCGAACATTCCTAAAGTTGTTATTCTAGACAGATATCCTTTGTTATACTTCACAATTTAGGTAGCTATTTAATTAGTTGGTAAGACAGTTGTTTAGTTATTATGTTTAGTTATTTATTTATTTAGTTATTTATTTTATATGTTTAGTTACTATTTTCCTTCCAATCGTATAGTCTCCTGTTTCATCCTGAAAAATTTTAATAGAATCTCAACAATTGTCATCGAAAGCAAGTCCTGTCCGAGCGAACTTGAAACTCCGTACTGTCAAGACTATTTTACACTAAGTACATTTTTAAAGAATATTTAAAAACAAGAAATCTTACCTGTGCCATGTCTGCTGCTAACTTCAGTTTACCACTTTCGGAAACATCGCGTAGTAGAGATATATGTCTCACGAAGAGTTCGAGAACACGACACGTCATTGGATGCAAACTGTCACGATAAATACAACTGAGATAAAAGCAACCGAAAATACAGGATTGGCAACTTTGTGTTACCATGTCATCAATTACATATAAGTTTTATCTTAATAAAAACATTTACACTTATATTGGAGATATTGGAGAATAGTGAAATTGTCACCACTCAGATGATGATTACATCTAGTCATATATATTTAGTAATCAACTCGAATGAGATGATGCCATTTTGGGGTCAACGGAAAGCTAAGACCATTTCTACCACCACCAAATTTTAGCACTGGTAAATTTAAAAATCAACAAATACAGCATTGCTAATTCATAGTGTAAATAAATTTATGCATAAACTAAGAACAGCATATACTAACCTAAACGGCATTATTTTTGTGCTTTCTAATCTAAAGGGAGCTAGTCTAATTTAAAAACGTAGTTATTGTCCCTTTAACATCAGAGCTAAGTTCAATGTCATAACAATAACTTCCTTTTGAATTCAGCAGTTTTAGGATTTTATTTAAAACGTATCAATATATCATTGCCCCTAGGATTTTGGCAAGGAATTGATTTCTTTCACTTGGCCGTTCTAGAATCCATTCACATCAAAGCAAGAAAACCGTTGCTTTGTAGACAAAAAGAATTCGTGTTCTCATTGGGCCATTTTGGTTATCCATTCAGTTTTACGGACACTGATTGGTCAATACAACACCAATCTGGCAGTCAGAATTCTGATTGGCTACCTTGTAAAACACAGTGGGGTAAATAATTTTGTTGATTCCCTTTTCGGTTATTCTACTCTGAGGCGTGTCAGACGAAAAAAAGCTTTTAAGTACAAAATGAATTCGCTACTTCGTGCAGTTTTATTAGTCTGTACCACCAACAAACTTTTCGAATTCATTTCTGTACTGCAGATCACCAGTATTTAATAGAGGATTTTCAGGAATACCTCCTAGCAAAATTGTAAAGATCTTAGTTCCGAGATCAGCTCTGATAGCATATTCTGTAGGCTTTGGAGTGAAATCCGTAGCCAATCATTGTCCTGAATATTTGCCGGGAACGAGTAGATTTCAATTTCTTCCCATGCCAAATACATGAGATACAGATCGAAACGGACGGAGAGAATCAAAGCAAACTTTCCATAACGGCGTAAAAAATATTTTAAAGGGACGTTTGCATCTTCTCTCTTGAAGCCAGCATGCTTCAGATCCTAAGGAAACAAGTATTATAAATGTTCCTGGTTCACAAAAAAGAATGAAGAATGTTCTGTAGTCGAAAGGACCAAAAGCAAGGAACGTTGGGGTAGAGAATAGCTCTAGGTCTTCATGTTTGAAAAAGGTTTTCATTTTCTGCAATCGGTTTTAGATAATTCTTGGGGGTTCACAGTCTTTTGCACGTACAATTTTGTGGCAATTAACACCTGACACAATAAATCTTTTAAAGATATCAATTGAGCATCACATTATTTCACACCACGAAGTAACTGAAGTCACAAACCTCGTTCTCAGTTGTTCCTTGCATTCATACAATGAAATATAATCAGCTTGTATAGTTGTGATGAAACGCTGTCAAAGACAGAGGGAAAACATTATAAAATATCTGAAAAAATTATTTTTTTATAAAAATCGAAGGGTACCGCTCAGTGACGACGATATAATATTTGGCTGTAGCCATTTGTTTGGCATTATTCAGAATGTTACACGTAACATATGTTGGCGAAAGGTTCTCTTGAGTGCAAAGCGGGAAGATTCAAGCACACATTATGTCGTCGTTGTCTAATAGCATGGATATTGACAATGCATACGCAGTTGCCTCCAACCACGTACCCTTAAACTTACCAAGGTCTATGAAATGCCGGAGTGACCTACCGTAGAAACTGTGACGTGAGGACCGAGGTGAGAAGAAGAAGCAGAAATACATAGGAATGTGTGCCTGGCAATGGGTTACATTTAAAGTGGCAAGAAAGTTATTTGATTAGAAAGATGAGAAAAAGAATAACAAAATGGGGATGAATGAGAGTTAAATATGAAAGTTAAGAAGAAGAAGAAGGCAAATAAAAAATGGAAAAAAAGTCGAGGAGGGAAGATGATGAGAAAAAATAGGATGATCAGGAAGGCACCTAACAGAACCAATTAGATTACGGCGGAAAGAAAGCACGAAGAGGAAAAATAAATTTAACGATGGTATGTGTTACTGGAAGATTCTGGGCAAAAGAAGCGCTCTGAAATTTTTATGACGAAAAGTACGCATACGTTCGTCGATCACCTTGTAGTTGCTAAGTTACTAGTAGAAGAAGTCACAACCACATGCAAATAAGTACCCTGAAATAAATTTGTGAATGTGCTTGGCTATTTTTAGCTAGCTTATTCGAAGTAATGCTCCTTGGCCGCAAATATATTGAGCGTTAGAGGAGAATATACTATTCATAAGCTATGCGCATCTAGACACATAACTTGACGAAAATATAACTGCTAGCACGACACGTAAAATCAAAGAGGATCCAAGACGACAACAGTACGAGGATAAGGGGTTTGGGCACAAACTACACTAAATAAACCACGTAGAGTGGTTCGATGTTGAATATGGAGTACCACATTATCGACGGCACCGGTATTTACGGAGCTTGTGGAAAAGGCAAGGCTTTTGGAAATAACGGTTTCTTCAATTTTTTGTATCTACTGGACGCTTAAGGCCTATTATTGAGGATTCCGGACTTACAATCTTTTTGTGGGTAGCTTCATTAAAGGTCACTAGACAACACATGGTACGGCCATTTTAAATTGTTAAATTGTTTTCGTCAGTCGTAGATAGAGAACAAAGACGCTCTTGTAGCTAAAAAACTAATCAACAATTAACAACACGAAGGAAAGGCAGCACAATTTCAGCAATTTACGAACAAAGACCTTTATACAACTGGGATGCAATGCAGAGAAATTGCCAGGTGGCTCCATCCATCCGTTTATGCTTCTAACAAGTGTCTTTCATGTCTTTTTGTTATTGCTCTTCTTCCTATTCTTGTTCCTCTTTTTGTTCCTGCTTTTGCTCTTGTTCTTGTTCTTGTCCCTCTTCTTGTTTCTTGCTCTTGCTCCTCTTTTTCTTCCTGCTCTTGTTCTTATTCTTGTTCCTCTTCTTGTTTCCTAATCTTATTCTTGTTCTTGCCCTTGTTTCTCTTCTTGTTCTTGTTCCTCTTCTTGTTCTTGTTCCTCTTCTTGTTCTTGTTCCTCTTCTTGTTCTTGTTACTTTTGTTCTTCTTCTCGTTCTTCTTATTAATACGTTTCTTCTAGTGACTTCTCAAATTTATAAATGGCAATAACACAGAAAAGTGATATAAAAAAGTGATCTATGAGAGCTAGCTGATTAATAGTCAATGGCATAACGACCTCAAGCAGCTAAATTATTTGTGATCTTTAAGCACTGTGTCACCGCACATTGATGTATCGTGAGAGATCACCATGTGCTCCATGGGCAACGGCTCATCTTAACTTAGTTGTCAACATGAAGTATATTTAGTTATTGCTGATAATTAATCAGGGTCAATTAGAGCCAGTCAGTGCAATGTGGCGACTGTCTGTTGTGAATTAATGATCCATTAAAAGAGTTTAAAATTAGCTACACGCGAGAGTGCATTTCACAGATTGCAGTAACAAGATATGCAGCTGGGTTGGTTTCTCAAGGAACAAAAATGCTGTCACTCAAGCATACGTAAGCTGTGTGCCTCAATCATGACTCTTGTAACTGAATACAGATTGTTGTTGTTATATTTCGCGTGTATTTCGTACGAGAACAGCACCAAAACAGAAGCGTTGATTGTGATCTTGTCTTACAGTAAGATCTCTTTAGGCCAACAACGGACTAATAACAAGGAAAAATAGCATGAAGCAAGACAAACCGTTGCCCTTATCACAGTTGCTTCATTAGTGTTTTATGGCTCTTTGTGAGGTAATGCCTCGAAAAATTAAGCCATTCCTCATCATACGTTTGCTAAAAAGATATGATTTTATGTGTTCTTGGGCATTAGATCATTCCTGATCGAGCATAGCTCGACAGCGGACATATATTCTTATTTGTCGAAGCTTGTCGTTTCACCCTTATCAAAACTTGACGCAAAAATGATCTTGTTGATACACAATTCCTTCAGTATACATCCAAATAATACATTCTTATCATAGCAACACTGGCAGTTCACAAAAAATCTGATGATTCCTTAATACACACAAAATTCGCCCTTCATGCTAAAATTCGTTAAAGCTACTAAAATATGTTAAAATACCATTATACTGAATAAAATTCCTTTTGTCGACACAGAAAAGGTTCACGCAGCCTGATGGTTTTTGCCTCAAGAAACCTCAAGTTTAAAGACGTCCAAGTCTTATACAATACTGTCAAACAATCGTTGGCACTCTCCTCGGCATATTCATTGTTATTGAGCAGATGCATTGCCATAGCAGAATTTGGGCTTGTTGTGCCCTGGCAAGGATCCACCTTAAGCTTGCAGTTTGAGGTTCTGTCCAATTCCTTTCTATGCCATACGATTGCTGTAAAATACTGCAGAATTTTAGCCAATTTTAAAGATACTCTAGCCAAATAGCTGGCTTTACACCTGAATTTTGTTTTTGGAATGTTGGATGGGTAGTTTAATCGCTTGAAAATTAGCAAATTTTCATGTGTCTTTAAAGAAGATCGCAAATTTAATCCCCTTGACTCATTTGGAATGTTTGTTAGAGTTTTCATGAAATTATCTACTGATCAAAACAAACAGGTAACCTTTCAGCTCGATTAGAAAAGCAAATATGAAATGACATAGATAACCCGTTCTTAATAAATCGGCTGAGAAGTGGTAACTTTACGGCTCCACAACCACTACATTAATTAAGTTATGATCAATCAGAGAAAAATCTGAGAAGGTAGGGGTATTAGAATAACTACAACAGTCATGGACTACTTAGTATAGAACTCATTAAACATGAAGTGCTTACGGCACTGGCGGGGATCGAACCCAGGATCTCCCACACCGAAAACGAAGACTTTATCGTTGCACTAAATACTGCAGCAGTAAAGACGACAATCCAGGACGTCGATCCCGAATTCTCACCACCACCAACACCTAATATATAGTTTCGCTGTTAGCTTCATCAGTGCCATTTCATATATATAAGTACTCAGGCAGACACACAAGCAGTCATGAACAACATAGTATAGAACTCGATAAACAAGAAGTGTTTGGGCGCTGGTATACATGAAGAAGTTTGTTTCACCGAAAGCTCTGTATCTAGC
>JAAAKL020001163.1:0-32778 GCA_010016065.2 Carybdea cf. marsupialis auct. non (Linnaeus, 1758)
AGATTGATCTTAATAGAAAACTATTCTTAAACTGTAATTTGTTCAATGCAACAATAATTAAGTGCATTTGGATTTTAAAGGACTTGATTAAGCGCCACCAGAAATGGTTCATCTCAACATTTTGTCGGGAACACTGATAATGTTCCATAAAAGCTATGGCACCCCAATTGTTTTTTACAAACTATAGTGGTGCCATACCTACGTTGAAATACTTTACGTACTGTGCCTATCTTGAAACTATGCAATGCGGTGCTAAGAGAAATGTAGTGCTTCGGCATTATCAGAAATGTTTATTTAATTGAAAGCTCTTCTATTTTTGCTCAGTTCATTCTCCTAGTAATCTTCAAGGCCATGAAGGGCTTAGCAAGCCCGTAGCTTGCAGCATAGTGCCGGGGGGCACATTTCCCCTATTTTGTAATAACTTCTGTTTAACAAGAGGCAACTAATAAAAAAATTTCCTGTAATCGGATACAGAGTCGATTTAAATTCAATTACCAGAAGTCGAGTAACAATCGGATACTGATTTTGGCACAAATACTTGTTCGGATTTTTCCTGCGAGGCAATTCTGCCCCCCAGTTACCTGCCTTAGGCATTTTGAAGATGTCCGCGACTGTAGGATGCCGGTGTTTTTCTTTATCTGGGAGAAGATGACCCTAGAGACTCACATTCCTATGCATTCCGTATTCATTCCAAAAATGGCTTACAGTTTTGCTGCTAGTTATTTACAGTTTTTTGGCAGTGATATACATTTTTATGGTAGCTGTATATCTTACTGCCTTATGTATTCTCGCATGTGACATTTTGTAGCCTGCACGACTTATGGTATTGTGGTTATCTTCCAGGTTAATCAGGCAAAGGCACATAACTTTTGCCAAGACGGGAATATATCCACCGATTGCAGTTATTCTTAGATCTTATAGGGATATAGAAGTTCAATTTAGTTGATTTGAAAGTAATCGAGCTATTTATAATGCATTTTTTGTTGCCGGTTATGTAGGTGACGATTATATACACAATCTAGTTTTTTTATATATAACAAAGTTAATTATGTATTGTTTATACATAAAATCAATATTTATTTCCTCTGAAAACTAGTTTTGGTTTTGAAGAGGTTAAGAGAACTGATTGTTGATTTTAAAGGGGCGCGAACAAGGGATAAGGTTCAAATTGCGTATTTAATGGAACCTCTGTGATTTAATCAAACTGATCGCGCTGAGTATCGATTGGTGTACGCTGATGTTTCATACCAACTTACATCTTTCTTTCAGACACGTAACGTTACTAGAAGAAGCTATTCGGAAGGGTGTGGGCGACGCAGACTCTGAAGCAAGAGCAGCTATGAGGAGGTGAGGGTTCTATATTTCACTTTCTTTCAGACTATCATAATTTACATGGGTGCGTCGATGCAATGCCCTGAAACTCCATTTCTGTTTCTATTTCCAGCCAGTATTTATCATGCAACGAATTGTTTTCCGTTTGAATAATGTATGCGGTAAAATTTATAGTTAGTGTGCAATATGTAGCTTATGTTTCATTGATGCACATCATCTAATAACCGTAAAGATCTTAAAGTCATGGGTAGATTCGCTGCAGTGATTGACGCCGTTTCAAGGCTTCATTCCATGGAATATTCTCTCGTGAAACCTACTTGACACCTGCGAAGTGCTGACTCTGTATTTTGACAAAGGTGATGTTAGATCATATGTCATACTACTGTCATTACCTAGGAGTGACGTTTGAGGTGTTCGAAATTTATCGTGTTAGTATTACCGTATTTCCGCGGCTTATTTTTTTTTGGAAGTAAATTTCCTCGGCCTACTTTCGAATCGGCTTATTTTCGAGGTGTTTTCTGAAGAGAGACCAAACATGCACAATTTAGAACAATAACATTTTAAAACATTTTCAAACGATTTGCTTCCAATATATCAGCTTCGGTTTCTAGGCAGACACTTCCTTTGGATCCCTCTTTTTTCTTTAATTGTTCATAGTCTATTTCATTAGGATGTGACTTCATCAATTTGCGAAGTTATGATCTATTATCGTTCTTGCTACTGGTTTAAAACGATGTGCACTGCAATGGCTGCACTGCGTCTCGGCTTATTTTCGAGGTCGGCCTATTTTTTTGGTGTCTACTAAGATATCTCGGCCTATTTTCGAATCGGCTTATTTTCGAAGGTTGGCTTATTTTCGAGGAAATACGGTATATGATAAAACAAATAACTTCAAGAATAATTACTTAAAAACTTCGACGGTATAGTATCTCCGTATGAAATTGGTCGCCTTTTTCGTACGTCGTGGTCTTTCTTTCCGTTGCGTCTCAGCTACTACAATTGGATCTTTACTGTTGTTGGTACTTCTGGAATCAAAATCAATTACACTAATTATGCATGACGTCACTACTACACTTGCCTCAGCATCAGAAAAATTCCGGTGACTATTCCCAGCTTGTTTACATAATTTTGTTAAAATCTATTTCTGTAATTTAAGACGTATCGAACCACTTAATAATATTTGTTGCAACAAAGTCTTTAGCACAGCAAAGTGTAATAAAGCAATATATAGCAAACTAAAGACGGGTGATGAGTGGCATAGAGCAGGGGGGAAACCTAAGCGATGCGCTTTCCTCCGTGCTATAAATGCATCAATTCGCAAAACAAATGTCCTTGTAAGAAAGACTTAATTTTGAGTTGTCCTTGTCATATTCAAGTGCTAATGGACTTTCACAACTTTAGTTTCTTATTCTAGTCTTTATTAATTAGAGTATCTTCTTCTTTGATTAATACAATACCCAGAGGAAGTGTTTAAGCATCGACGAAGTTCGAGCTCCAGAATCCTCCGTCAATCAACTTAGCAGCTATCTCTCTTTCTGCGAGCCCAGTTTCGCTCTCAACCAAGGTCGTCAAGGTGCAATAGGCGGCTGATTCTTCTCTTTTCTTCCGGGGTCCAAAAGAGAAACCTTCTAGCTGGTTCTTTTTGGCGAAAAACATAATCTGGGTAGTGGGGAACCATACATGGTCTCGTTTGTTGGATGAGAATTCCAAGAGATGTTGCGTACTGCAAGTAACATCTTGGTGCAAGTCTCCTAAACTCTCTCACGGCGAGTAGTATGCCGTGTCCGGAGATCTAAGCCATGAAGAAGGATATTTCCAGCCCGAAAACCCGGAATACCTTTGTTTTTGTGTCTTTCTTAATCTGTGCCTTCCCCAACTTTCGTCAAGAATGCGAAGCACTTCATGCCTGAGAAATTGTAGCGTCCATGTCATGGTCAACATTAGTGTTTCCACCAAGACACTTAAAGTGTAGTATCAGCTCAATCTCTGATCCATGCTTTCAAGTTGATGGATTTAAGTGCATGTATTTCGCTTTTGGAGCATTTAAAGGAGACCAATATCCTGAAAAGAATTCTCAACTCTGATTAGGAGATTCTAATCGTCTTGAATTAAATTTTGGAGCAGGAAAATGTCGTTGGCGTAGTCGAGATCGGCCAAGACATCCGCATGATGGTGGCTACTTGTAGATTGCTTTAGAGTCAAGCTATTACTTTTTATTATCGAGGTACGCAGTTAATAGTCTAAACATATGATGAATAGGAACGGAGCAGGAGGGTATCCCAGGAGAACAACTGTATTGATGTTCAATACATCAGTTTCACCGAAAAGAGTGCTAACTTTCGCCGACGTTTACATACATAACTCGAATTGCATTGACCACATCTGGAGACTTTCTGAAATCTATGAAAGTTATTACAGCTTCTGTATCATGTTTCTTTAGTTCCCCCACAATGCGACGGAGTGGCAGTATGTGAATTGTGGTGGAGCGGCCTTGTCAAAAACCATTTTGATTTGGACGAAATACTAAGTCAATGACTGGGTGAATCCTGTTGAGAATGCATTTATTGTAAATCCCGGATAAGATTTGGGATAGTGAGATAACTCTGGAGATAACTTTTTTGTTAAGTCACCACTCTTTGGTATCGAGATTAGGCCGCATATTCCCCATTTGTTTGGATGGCTTCCTTGTATACTTCGTCACAGATCTTTAGGAGCTCGTGCGCACTTCTTTTCCAAAACTCAGGCAGAAGGCCATCCAAGCCGGATGTCTTACTCTTTTTTAATTGAGCTATTGCAATATCAAGTTCACTCTCTACAAATTTCCCTAGTTTAATCCTCAAGAACAGGTCAAATATTTTGACAACTAGTTCATTATCGTCAGACTGATGATTCTCTCAAGTTTTGAGTCGGTCTTCACCTTCTATAAATCTAACACTGATCCCAAACATTCTGGTTATCGGAGGTCGTTCCTGATGTCTCCAACTATTTCATTAATCCCTTTGTCTTTGTAACGGTCATTTGCTTTGCTCAGTTTATTGTGGGATGATTGGACGTTCTGTGTTTAGGCTCGAAGAGTTGCTTTACCCGCAGAGACAACAACATGGATGTCCTCTGTTTTCGGAGAAGCGCGTGATTTTGTAGGCATTGCGATGGTGTGACTCGAGTGTTTGTAGAAAACCTACATTCTCAGGACTGTATACTGACTATTTGCTTTTTGTCCCTGAAAACACAAAATAAATCTAGCAGAGTCTTTGGTTAAAGAGAAGTGAAAGTATGCAGCAGGTCGGCAATATCCGACAACATCATCGAATTGCTGGATATGGTATCTAACAACGGATGCCTTGAAATGTTGTTGTTCTTGTTGAGAACTCCATCAACAGACAGCTAGCAAATGAATCGACGACTATTTTATGAATCTTAGCCCTTTTTTGTAGATCTGAGGATGGCTTGGTTGTGTCAGTAGTTAACAGATTTTGCTAAGAAAGTGAGAGAGGTTGCCTCCGAATTCCACCTTTGCTACCAAGTACGCGCCCAAGTCATTTCCAGTTACCAAAGAAAACGTATTACTACAAAAAAATCTCCAAAACGTAGATCATCTACTGCTCAAAGAATAACAATAATGAAAATATTAGACGGTCTTCGAGCTAAAAATCTGCCAGATATGTACTGTTTGTAGATATCATAAATGCTTTTCACCCAATTCATAGATGAAAGATGATACTACATCCTTCAGGCATACGGAATCTCCTTAAAAGAGATTTTAAGCCTTAATGATGCCTTACCAGAACTCGAAAGCAAATCAACGCTCTTCAAATTGTGATACTGACTTAATCGAAACTACGACTGGAGTCCCTTAAGGAGACACGCTTATCCTATACCTGTTTATTGTTATTGCGGACATAACCAGATCTCTGGTTTACACGCAACAAAAGAAGAATCCGAAGAACCCATAAAGTCAGATCATGTCATAAACGCGTACTTTGTAGACATTGTCGACATACTATCAAATACAGTAAAGTGAAATACAAGTTTACAGCGTCTTTATAGCACCCTTTCTATATCAAGCATATTTAGTCTATCTTATATAATCAATCAATCTTATATAAAATCCCATACCTTATCCCAAAATATCTCTTATCGCACGTCAAAGTACGAAAGTTGTGAAAATAAATGGCAGAGAGTCCTTAGAGCCAGTGATGTAAAGTTGTGGAAAAGGTTAAAATAACTGAAGGTTTGTTTACGGAAAACCCTGTTTTTGGAACTCTTTCTGTTTTCGCGTATGCAAAGCACATAGTTAAGAAAAGGATAACTATTATTGTTTCAAGTTTAAAGATATACTATAGAAATGTAAAAATGTCACAAATGGGATTCGAAACTCTACCAACTGAGCTATGGTGACCCAGTGATACCGTGGTTCACTTTCCTCTAGTCGCCACATTAGCTCATGATACTCCACCTAGAACATCGCATCCTGCTCTACGCAATTTTGGACACCATTCTCCCCTTGACATGTGACTTGACCATGAAAGGACTGCCATTGAAAATTAAAAAAGTGTTATAGAGAAGAGAGGACTTGAAAGTATCCAGTTTGACGAGAATCTAGGGAAAATTAAATATGTCAGCACCACGTTAGTGTTTTTAACAATCACCACAGTATCATATGTGTATTGTAACTAATTTTATCTTAGTTTTGTTATAATTTATGATGCAAATCAGCCTACTATTTAACCTCCCATTAATCTTCTTTGATCTAACTTTCCTTTTGATATTTCCCTGTTTTGGCACAGATGTTGTTATCAGGGCCGGGTCAAATTCATACTTATAAAGGAAATGCAGTCTGAGAGTGGGAACCATGCAGCAGTAGGTTTGTGGGAATAAGATCGATAAGGGTAAAGTGGGTTGAGCTTCGTTGAGGATATGAGAATGAGTATTCCCCTAATACAACTTTATCCGCATTTAACAAGAAGGATAGGGTTTCTTTCTTCATTGAGAGAGGGAAGATGTTCTCAATTTTTAGAGCAAGCGTGCATCTTCCATGTATAAGCATCAATGCAATCAAATACCTAATAGGTATTCCACCCAAGAAAGGTGCTTGGGTCTTTTCTCTTCCCTCTAGAATTAAATGTAATTGATGATTTCCTCAGGAAGTATCCGTCGAGCCTTAACTGTAATTGTAGCCTTGTCGGCCGTTAACATGTTATCGTTTATCATATTTATGACCGATAGATACAAGAGAAGAACCAGTGACAAGCATATCATAGAAAATTTTTACCTTCTCAAAACCCTCTTTGTTTTAAATATAAGCTTTATGATCATTAAGTAACATAACGAGGTTGTAGCAACGATTCTAAACAAGTACGGAGTAGGAGAGCATTGACAAAAGGGAGATAAACTATTCAGTGGACTAGTTTGAAACAATACGTTGGCAAAACAAGTGGGGGCCCTGTCCCTCCTGCTACCACGGCCCTAAGTAAGAATGTTAAGTGGCTCTTTAACCCATACTGGGAACAATGGGTTAAACGCTGAAGTTCAATCAAACTTCCACATCGTATCATCAATCCAATTTACAATATAATCCTACAATTTCCCGAGGCTTATTTAATTACGGCTCCCTCCCCCACAGTTGTGAATTGATATTTTAAAAAATACGCGTCCGCTTCTCTTATTTGATCCAACCATACAGCCAAGTACAAGTGCGTAGGAAAACGTGTTGTCCTTTACTGTCGAAGTCCGAAAACTCCAGCGTCTACGCCTTGCACGAAGCTGTGACAGCTATTCGAACACATAAGAACGTCAGGTTAGGTCAAAAAGGGGCATTGGAATTATACGGAAATTTACCATTCCGGATAGTACTCAAGCTTTCTAGGCTTGAGAGTTCCCTTTATAAAATGGCCAGAGTTTCTAGTGTTTTGCATAAATTGTGTGAATCTGTTTTAACTTTTGAATCACAAGCTCATATTATTCATAACAGTTTTACCCACTCAAGTTATGTATAAGCAAAACTATTATAAACTACATTTAGATATAGGTTCATTATGCCCTACATATAATCCAGAGTTTAGTATTCTTAACCTAATCTTCTCAGTGTTTTTACTTATGCTCCTGACGGTCCAGACGAAAGACAAACATGCTCGGTTAGCAAGGGTGAGAACAGAACAATTGCAACAGTGACGTCAGTGCAAGTCTTATGTTATTTAAAGGTGTACCCTTTTCGATTTTCTTCTAACTTTTCCGACATACCAGGTGACCAGTTTCTTCTCCAAAAGTCTTTTTGCCGACCAATTCACAGTCAAATAAAATGGTTGTGAAAAGTGCGTCATATTTGTGGGTACAGTGACTTTATGTTCAGCTTCTCCAGAAATGTGTTTACTTTAACTGTGCACTGTCCGAAGAATATGTCTTACACAAGTAATGCTATTTTGTCTCCGTGTAACTATTTTCTTCCTGGCAATAGCCACCAGATCGATGATGAGCTTAAACAAATTTAATGGTTTTCCCTTAGTTGATTTTCATTCTGGGTGATACGAAAACAAAAATGAGAAGCGACGTTCTGCAAACAGATCATACGAAACGGATGGCCTTGCTGTTCTTCCAGCTCGAGTTTTATGGCCTATTCCGTCATAGATCGAGTGAATCCATGAACGTGGCATGTCAAAGTTGGTCAAATACCCCGTCGATGGATTAATTGCAATTAGTGCTAGGGTAATTCCTTGGACAACGTGCATTCATCAAGCCACCTCTTCCACGGATTCCTTTGAGAAATCTTATAAATTTCCCATCATGTGCCAATTGAATTGATTAAAGACCGCGCATTTTTATGGTAAAGCATTAACATAGGTATCACCATTACCACGTGCTTCGCTAAGACATGAGTAGCATTTCTTCTTAGAGTTGTAGACGGTGCTCTATTTCAAATCTGGAAACTTTTTCACAAAATCTTTGATTGCATTACTATTTCTGTGAATGCATTTACACATCTAGGTTGACAGACAACAGAGGATGAGAAGAATCATCCGGAAATTCTACGTTGTAATAGCAGCAAAATGAAAAGTTCTCTTGACCAATAGAAGACCACTTTCACTAAAGACCAAAAGGGAGTACTTTGAGGTGCTATATATGATCCATATTATTATATAGCTGCGATACTTGTGCTCATAAACATCATAAACATCAACATCATAAACATCATAAACGTCAACATCATAAACATAAACATCATAAACATAAACATCATAAGCAGAATTGTTGTATTCGAGATATAGTCATATAGACGAATGGTGAAGATATCGCGGACACAAAAAATTGCAAACAAAGCAATATTAAAGATTTAAAAAACAAAAATACGTTGTTGAAATACATTACAAAACCAAGTAAACTAAGGCTTTTTGGTCACCTCACAAGAAAAACGACGTATCAATAGTATTGTTAGAAGGCGAATTTAATGGAAGAAGACACAGGGGAAGGATTAGGACAATCAAATTGGACAGGGTTGACATGCAGTGAGGCAAAAAGAGCGGCCGAAAATAGCTGTAAATGGAGAACTGCCATATTCTCAAACCCAGATAAGGACAAAACAGGACGAATGATAATTATTACTGTCCGTTCACAACAGCATACTTCGAAAGTTTTACTATTTGCTCAACCGAATAGTAAGTATACGACTTCCTTTTGATACGTTGCTTTTTCTTTCTTTCTTGCTCATTCTTTGAAGGAGAGATAAGATCGCCAACAGTAAATACAACGTTTTCGTGTTCTGGTACTCCAAGTCCTGTGTCGCTTATGTCTGGTACATAATGGCCAGATTTGTTACGTTTTTTTCTTGTACTTTTAGTGGGCTTTGCTTAACACAAGCTTTGGTCCCTAGGAAAATTCATCGTGTTCTAATATCGGCGATTTCTTCTCAGCATTGGAACGGTGCTGTTTTATGTGTTCAAATTCAAGCATTCGAATCCTGCCTTAGAGTGTAACAGGGTCTGTCGATAACGCAATTACTGTCTGTAAAATTTATTTCTTCACGGTAGGGATCCAATAATGTTTTCTTGTTAGTTCTTTTTTGGCTTGAGAGGATTTTATGTTTATGGTTCAAAGTGGAAACCTCTGGTTGCTGACAAAATTCTGATTGTTCATGGAATAGGAAATTCACACGATGAAAACGTAATACTTGACAAGGAATCCCTATCCGGAACATTATCATTTTCTATCATATGACACATACCTAAGGGGACGTCTAGTTTTACAAGGTGTATTGCAGAGCCATGTGCCTTAGTATCCACTTTTCTCATCTCATCTAGCCATTGGAGAAGTGATCCTGCTCGAGGTGGACTAGAAATCCCGATAAAGCTGGTCCTGAAGCTTCCCGAAAATATCAAGGATCATTCAACATTTTGAGAATTTAAGTAGTTAGTCGTGGAAAATTACAAAGAAACAATTATCTGACTGTATCAGGATGCAACAAAGACAATACCGAAATCAAAGTTATTTTTGATGAAACACAGGAAGATGACGATGAAAAGGACGTTGAGCAGATGGACAGCTGTTATGTAGCTAGTGTTAGAAATATCTTATGGTTGTCGTGGTCTTAGATTGTGCATTCATAACCGATGTAACAATAATCCACGCTGAAGCGAAAAAAGTGGGGTTTAATTTCAGGTATCCGAAAGCAGGAAATTTAAGTAGGGCATATAATTAGCAAAAACATATGTTAGCGCAAGTTTAAGTTAACAATATTAGACCCTGTCACTAAAATCGCTAGAACAATAAGACGCAAAAAATTAAACGGCCTAGGCATTCACTCTGGCCGGATTTTCAGACTAAGAACATGAGCTATGCTGGACATTTTTAGCAGAAAGTGAGCAAAGTTAGCCATTTACAATAAACACAAATAGATAATGTAACAAACACAACGGATGTTTATTAACGTAATGCCACATCCAAATGGACATAAACAGAATAGATAAGCAAAGCTTAAATCAAACCTGTTCTGAAATTTGTATATACAAGTAAATGTTCAAGTGCATATAAAAAACAAAGGACAGGTTAGGAAAATCATCATTTGTTTTGGTCACATCTAAATGTGCAGAAAAAGTAACTTCACGAACTAGCGAATTCATTTTGTACCTAAAAGCTTTCTTCGTCAGACCCCCCTCAGAGTACAATTCGTCTGAAAATAACCTAAAAAGGCAAATCACTCCCAGCTAACCACAAAGAACGTGTGCCTTCCACAAATAACAGCATTGTAGTTTACATATTTTCTTCCCAGAGCGAGGCTGGCTATGTCGGCCGCACGACGTGGGGGTTAGTTAACAGAATTAAACAGCATGTTCCATCCTGTATTCGCCAAGTATAAGCTCCTACAAGGTTTCAAATCTAAAAACACCACGAAGCAATGTGACTCTGCCATAGGGCAGCACTTGCTTGAAATCCCAGACTGTGCCATACTTTGTAAAACATAGTTGGGTAAATAATTTTGTTGACTACCTTTTCAGGTTATTTTCTGACGAATTGTACTCTGAGGAGTATCAAAAGAAAAAAGCTTTAAGTACAAAATGAATTCGATATTTCGTGCACTTTTATTATTTTGTAACATCAAAAAACTTTTCAAAAAAGTAAAGTGCTTAATAGTAACATTTGAGAACTTCAGGTATTTTCCTTCTTTTGAAATTACGAGATAAAGAATTTGTCCCTGTTTATATTTGGTCTCATCTAAGACGGTTGCATCTTGAGTGCATATAATACAAAAAATAAGGAAAGTGACAAATCTCACTACATCTATGGGCTTAACCGACCTATCCAGTTCAATGGTAAAGTTTTTAATCGACCGTGCGATGAAGCATGTCATCACATCAGTGGTAAACAAGGAGATGAGATGCATTTACATAGGGTGGGAAAATGCTGCATTCTGCCAGTGCTTAAGTCAGTCAAAAATGTTCAGCTTGACTTGGAAGGCACCAAGCTTTTCTACAAGAACAATGACAGTTTTAGCTCTATCTTGCAATATCCCACATTTAAACAATCAAGATGGCTAAATAATTCACAAAGAAAGTAGACATCAACCATGAAGTTGTCGTCCAATATTTGAGCTAAGTATGTCTCTGCTCAGTTTCACATGTTGATAAAAAAGCCAAGCTTGCTGAGAAAAAAAAGAAAGCTGATATCTCCTCCTTGAGATCACAGAAACGCTCCCGAGCTTTGCCTTTGGAGAGCCACCTCACTGCTTTATGCATCAATAGGTCTTGGTGCCCAGCCGAAGTCTCCAACAACAGCTGGCGAAATAAGCAATGCTGGAGGCTCGATGTTAAGCAAATCAAGTTTGTTATAGCCATCACATTGTCCATTGTCGTTTCGAGATAATCGCTCAGTTTCGCGCACAATACAGTCTGATGCACAATACAATGCAAGATTATCAGCTGAGGTGCAACTGCGGACCAACGTGCAAGCAAACCGCAAACTTCGCCTGCCTTTCATTGAGCCCCATCCGCAACATGAATGTGCACTCTCTTTATATCAAAATCATTATCTTCAAAGAATGATAATAATTTGTCAAAGCGTATCTCTCCTGATGTATGTCCATCTGATGGAAATTAGCCCAACAGTTCCTCTTTTAAAAAATTTTTTCCCGTCCAAAAAGCGGAAATGCATGCAAAGCTAGGCTATGTCAATTCTATCTGTAGACTCGTCTACTGCTACAGCCATATAAGCAGCTTTTCTGAGCTCTTTTAGCGGCTCCAAGACACCTGCGAATGTTGGGTTCAGACAGGGGTACCTTTTAGATAATGTTCGTCAGGTAAAACTTCAACCACGACAGACAAAATGCAGTCCTTCACACGTTACAGAGTCTGCGAAAGGCCTCTTTTTCTTTGCTAAGATCCATGACACACAGCAGAAAGCTACGTTGGCCCTCTCCTGAACTGTGCAAACCCGCTTCATTGTAGCACAGCTCCGGTTGTAAGAAACAGCCAAATTCTAAATATTAGCAGCCCTCGTGAGATCTCTCGCGAAAGTTTGTCCAAAAAGTAGCATGTTTTTCATTGTGGTGTCTTCGGACATTACAGTCTTTCATCACTACAACGCACTCGTTGCAGAGTAAACACATCAGTTTCGCGTTGGGACTTTGTGGTAAAACAAATAAATATTAATTAGTCCACGCAGGATCAAACCGACGATATTCTCGCCTATTTTTCGTTTCAGGGTACGAAAGACTTTCCAAGCGCGCCACTTCAAGAAAACAACGCATTATTAACTAGTTAATATGTTACGGTTAGTGTTGCATTCAATATTTCTGTACTTGTTGGACCCATGTCCCAATCAGTTTCGGTTGTTTTCGGGCCCCTCGAGGTTTCCTTTTGGGCTGCATGTGGTCCGCGGCTCCCTAAGTAAATACAACTTGCCTAAGGCATATTGAATCATGGTATGAGACCACATATACACCAGAAAGACGGACTAGACTCGAAGGTCATCATTTTCTTAGGAAAAAAGAATTTACAATGTCTCCTTTTGTTGGTTCCACGCTATGGCCATAGAAGCTCAGGGTGACCAAAGGAGACCCTTTGTCAACTTCTCTGGGATAAAGGCCTCCACCTTGAAAACTACCTACGGTGATGAAGGAAGACATGGCACGATATAGTAAAAAGAATCCGAGCAAGGTCAACGACGTATATGAATAAATAATTTTCGAAGAAAGCAAATGGCAAAGAGAGAAGTCAACAGACGAAATGCTAGTAAAACTGTACTTACAAACAGATATTTGACACATCTCTTTTTCATCAATCCCATATCGTCCGTTGTAAATCTAAGTTCAAACGCATGAAACATCGGGGGTAATGTCGGCTTACAAATGAGTTGTTTTAACTTTGAAATTTTATGGGTAACAGCGTAAATTTTTTGCCCACAGAATAAAACAAGAGTCAGAAAATAAATCACCTATCATTTGTCTTTAATTACCATTTTCGATTCATCTTCGTTTCAATATATACGGGCGCAAATTGTGTGGTTCTCTATCTCAAGCCAGATGTTACTCATAACTGTAAAGGACAGGTGCTTGAATAAAATCTATTAATCCTATTTTCTTAGCAAACTATTGCCTTTCTAAAATGTTTAAGAGGTGATAAGCTGTGAATTTGAACATTTAATGTCATCAGATTCTAAATATGAAAGTACAAAAAATCATTTTCAAATTTGTGTGGGATCAGCGATGGTATCGTCAAAAATTTGTGTGCCAACGCAACTCGGTGTAGCTATTTTTAGAGTCAAATTTCCCATTCATGCTTATTGAATACATAGCCATGTAAGATAGTTATTACTTTGCTTCTAAGCCTCATACCACATACCTCAATTTTTGAGTAGTTGCTGTTTATATTCCCAGATAGTTTAACGTACATAACCTCGATGAGAACGGTTTCATAAACTGCTCTGAAATTTAATGCGCACTTGCAATCCTTTCCCCTCAAACAGACATAAAATATACCAAGTTTTATTTGATGTATTCCCGGATTTAGGCCATGTGTTAGTACTTTCCTGTTAGTACCCGACCAACAGAAGGGAGTCATTGATACAACCGTACCTCTAACCCTACAAGTCTGTAATACTATAACAATACAACGCTGCAGACCTTCGACCTCATGATCTTATAACCCTTCCAAGCTGTAACTTCATGACCCCTTTACCCTCTGTAACTCTATAGTCCTTGGAATCTTACCCTAAAAGCCTAACTCTACGTTAAATACTTGTTGATATTACATATGCAAACTTGCGTTTGCAGTGTGTCACTTTTGTTAGTAGAGAACAAAGAGAAATGTATTTAGCCACCACCGCAAATGTAAGGAAGAAGGTAGTTTGACGCCAACAAACATGAAACGTTTTCAATATATAAGTATACTCGAAACGCGGCCACAAACATGACTTACTACAATACTACTTGAGATAAAAAATTGTCAATTAGTAGCAAAAGCTATTTTAATTAGTTCGTGGTTGTTCAATGTAATTCCGGTGCATCTGCAACTCTTATCAGTATATGTTATTATTTCAACATTTTAATCGTTTCTTACTCCAATTACGAGCAACATGAAAACACTTATTCAACGCTGCTTTTGGCTGAATACTATTTACCTATATTTAACAAGGCCGGGTGATCAATTTTTGCAGTTAAATGGGAACAGTTGTTCGCCCTACCGCTGTCAAGCAAGTGTTTTCCGCTTATTTCCCATCTACAGATGATTGTAATGTTATCGTTCGCCGTTAGCAATCTGCAAACATAGCAAAGCGGAAAAAATGCAATCAAAAGACGTATTGCAATTTTAATTAGTTTAAATTGTGGGCTCTGTAACTGTGCTGTCAATGATTTATTATAAAGGAAATCAGGGAGCTGTGACATCAGAAACGGAATGCAATGTTCGAAATATAGCAATTGAAAATCTGCGTGCAGTTACTTCGTTAGCCTTTTATTGCTATGCGTTAATCGTTGCCAGGGCAATGCGCCCATGTTAAAAGCTGATTGTACTGAATCTAATTTTTTATAGGTTAATCACGGAACATCTGAATAATAACAGCAATACATGTAATATTTTTGTATCACTTCCTCCTCCCAACCTACTAACAAGCAATGCTTAATGAGGACATTGGACACTTCGTTTCTTAAGATTCTCAGGCGTTATTGCTTTACGTACTTGCAAAAGGTCTTTATAAGTGCTAGTAAGAAATTCCAGAAGCCATACAACAAGACAATATTTGAAGAACTGCTATTTAAAGGTAAATTGACTTCCTTTTATTAAGGAATTTAACAATCCACCACAAAGTTGTATCCTAGGCTTAAATATTCAATCGTTCCTTAACGGACTTAACAACATTTATCAACATAAAAAAAATATTGCAACTGATGGTATTCTTTAATGTTTCCAGGGATGAAGTTGGCCACTGGTTCTTGGTTATTCCCATGATGGGAGTGAGCATATTCCTGTTGGACGTGGCTTTTTATTTTACAACTGTTACATAGTCAGTCATACTCACAAAATTCAATAATTAACTCAGAAGTCACCAAGTAAATGATATGTAATCGTTATTAAATCAACAATAGAATGAAAATACCTACAATCCTTGAAAAATAGAAGTTAAACTTTTACTAAATTTCGGTGAAAATGGAACAAATCACGCAAGACCCTTGCCACATGAAAGCGGTGTCCAGTCCTGGTACTATTTGTTTTCTAGACCTCTCCGCTCAGCAGCTGGGTAGTTTGACATGTAAGTACCCAAAATGCTCGTTTTCAAACTTGACAATATTTTGGAACGGGGGTTAGGGAAACTTGCATATTTCAATGCCCAAAGTTGTGGTCTATTAAAAAAAGGTGACAATAAGGGTTCCTGTCTCCTACATGATATTCTTATTGTTACTGATTAGCAGTTGATCGAAATGTCATTTGTACTAGCAGCTTACTAGCAGGGGTATCATGGGTAGCCAACCCACTCATTGTTGCAGGATAATGTCTCTTTCTAGCAGAGCAAGTAAAAGTTTCAACAACATTACACGCTCATATCAACGAGTCTAAAAGGGTAAAGAATATGATTGAGGGGGGAAATGTGCATCTAATATAACAATTTCATCCCTGACAGCATTTCATTACATTTCCTAATCCATGGAAATCATGAAAAGATCCCATTCCGCAGCTTAACTGCTAACCTGCTTTTCAACTTACGTTATAAGGGGCATTAGGCCTACATTCTGTAGTGATTTTGAGTCGTGCGAATTTTATCTGCTAAATAAAAGCTATAAAAATCTCCTAAGAGTAAATTTATAGTGGCTCTCGCTCTACCACAACAAGTGAAATATTTTGGTCGAAGCTGAATTTAAACATTCTATAACGATTCCCCCATTCTATCAAAGCCCCCTATTTTACATCAGGCCCGACTCCCCAAGGGTCATTTGGTTGTAAAACCCCTACTAGTGGCTTCATGAGAAATTTTTCCCGCTGCTTAATGCTACCTATCCCTCCAATTCAGCAAACATACTTTCAAAATACTGGCATGAAAATCAAACATGACCAAACAACGTATATCCATCTATAACCTGGCAGAACATTAACTCAACCTTTCTTTGTTTTTCTAAACGCCTGAAGTACGCGATGGCCACTCTTCAAGAGTTTGAAGATTTGGTCTCAGCCTATTAGTACTATATCAATCTGATCTGCTAAGCTAAGCTACGAAAGCACCTTTGAAATATGATCTGTTTACATTTCTTCTAATTTAACTGGTGATCCTGCAGAACTGAACGTTCAAAGCGCCCTGAAAGCAAGAGAGAATAATAACACAACTTCATCAACTCGAAAAGATACAAATCTGTCCAGTGCTTCTTTTTGACCTATGGAACAATTTCTACAATACTCTGACCCCACGAGGACTTCGATCCCCGAGCTAGTTGTAATTACAAGATACCTAACAGATACTTCTCATGCCCTCGAGGACGGGCAGGAAATTTCATCATGGTAGTATTCTATTTGCCAAAGAGAACCAGTACAACTTCTAAAGCAATCTCACTATAAATGCGGTGGGGAAGTGATGATGTCAAAAATCAAACGTTTGGAAATAGGGCGATTTGACTCCATATATCTAAAGACAACCCTGGAATAGGCTGTTTCCCAAAATACCACATCTGTAGGGTGTATATTGTTTAAACTAGAGGCGTTTGAATTTTTAAAATCTCTGGTCAAAACTCTGTTAATATTCCTTGGTTCCTTACGTTAGGAGCCAGCATCAAATAAGAAGGTTTTGCTAGAGAGATTTAAAACTTGGAGAAGGAAACACTCTCAATTTTTGCCATTGCCGTTCTTACTAATAGGGCAACATTAACATTGAGTATTTTTTTCTATGATTCAAACATTTTCAAAATCTTGACGTCATTCTTTTCCTCCGCATATTGTCTCTTGCATTACCAAGACAGGTGCTGAGATGTATTACCCATGCGCAAGAATAACCATTCACAGATAAAAAGGAGAAGCAATCTGTTCCTGACTAACTTTGCATAGCATGAGTATCCCCTTAGGGGTTTGGTACAGGAAATATATCAATAGTCGGCCATAAACGTGGTCTCTAAATCTGTGACTAAAAATGCTGGAAGCCGGATTACTTGCTTGAGTCTAGGAGTTCTCGTTAACAGAATGCCGAAGAAAACTAGAGGGTAAATGTAGTGCTAATGAAGAGCCTCATTGGCTCAAATCTTTGCTAATCTGAAAGTCCATTTCCTCTCCGGCATGAGAGGTAGGATGCCTGCCGTTGCCACTGAATATTGCATGTGCTGCACACATGTTGGGTAATGTCGGAATAGAGAAGTATGAATCCGCTACATGCATATGTCAATTGTGATTCGAGATCATCAGTCATGAAAGACTTTCATTAATCTTTAATCACACAGCATCCAACCAAAATAAGGAAGATGATTTCAAAGCACACATCGCTTTCCAGCAAGTTGCACTCCTCAAGGTAACCAGGTTGTTTACACCCCATGCGGACTCTCGTTAGTCACAATTATCATTTCAGCAAAGTTCTTTTTTGGAATATACCTCATACTGCAACTTTGGAACCTCAATATCGATCAGAGCCCATTTGGATCCAATCCCAAGCGTTTACACGAGACTTTTCTGGTACCGGAGCCAAACGAGATAAGTTTTCAAGGCTATCCTAAACAAGTACGGATAGCAGATCCAAATGGGATCGGATCCACAAGATCTCGTGTAAACAAACGCAAAGCCCATCCGAACCAGTTTGGGTACGGATCCATTTGGAACCGCTCTCATGTAGATCAATGGTTTCATAGACCATGGTTCTAAAGCCAACTTCATGCTTTCCTACGATACGATTTCGTCATATGTAATGGTAGAGGTTGAACTTTTCAAAAGGGGGAGGGAATCGCGACAAGAATAGAAGACCTGATGCATCATGTTGTAGGGCGTTGGGGGTCTGACCCCATGAAATAATGAGCTAACATTATTGCTGGCAACGCTTATAATGTAGCCTACTCTTTGACAATTATTACATTCTTCCAACAACAAGACAGATTTTTGTTGCAAGCTCAGCTAATCCTATTTTTATCATGGCGACGAAGGTGTCATGACAGCAGGTCTCGATAACTTTATAGATTAATAAAATTAAACTAATTAGTTAGCTCACTGAAAGCGTTCTAAAATCGCGAGCAAGCAACATATTGACAGTGCTGTGAGGTACCTACTGAGTGCACCAGCAAAGGTTCAGAGAGAGGGTGGTTTACTCATATACGAGTTAGCCTGCTGCCTACGCAACCCTTTATGTAATTCATAAGTCATAATATCACTACGTCCTGTAGTGGTAGAGGAGCAACGAAGAGGCAAGTGAGGAATCACTGGAGGCTGTCGTTATCAACTTGCACATGGGTACCCCGACTATAGAGTAGCTTTTCAGTGGATGAAAGCAGAAGTGAAACTCGGCAGCCGTCTGTGTAATTGAGGAGCCCTTCTTAAGATCTCACTACTTACCTCCTTGGACTAAGGAAGGATTATAAAGGTGCTTTCAAAATAGCTTGATTAACCCATGCAATGACCAGCTTACGGCGGTTGGAGAGGATTCCAGAAGTTAACAGCAGGATTGCAAAGGCCAGTTACACTTTTTGGCAGATCGAGGAAACAAGTGTCGGACCGAAGAAGCATCAGTATGGAAGCAAATATATTAATGTATAGAGCTGTTGTCTTAACTCTGCGGTATGCTTGGGAGACATTGACTGTCTACAGTAGACATGTAAGGCAGTTCAACCATTTCCACTTGGCATGACACAGAGAAGTTTAGCAGATCAGATGACAGGAAAAAGTTCTAAAGCCCTGAAAAGCGCGAAACTCACTAGTATCCGCAAGAAGGCTAAAATTCAAAGGTCTGGCCATGTCGGGAGAATCGCTTACAGCAGGATACCTCCCTGAAATCCTCCCTGCAAAGCTTCAAAATCCGTATGAGGAGGCCTGGCTGAGAACGGCGGCAACTGGCATTTCCTTATCGTCAATCAGCAACACGAACACGCAAACACGCGTGGAAATACGCATTGCAGACGCCAAGAAGAAGACAGAAGCCCTTAAAAGGAACTGCAAGTGCAGTATCTTCTAACCATCTGTGCCCAAGACGTGGAGGACTATTCTCTGCCAGGATATCATTGATTAGCCAAGTTACGAGCCTAGCAACAGACTTAAATGTTGTGATCATTTTTTACTATGAAGAATGATCAACAGTAAATATGCATTACCACTCACGTATTCATTTGTGTACTATCGTGGCATGCCACAATATCTCCACAATGGTTGATGAGTTCACTCTGTCTGGTAAAATACTCCTTAACTCTTTAAAGTTAACTTAGAACTATCTTTCCCAGATCATCTTTTTCACCGTGTCGTTCCTTTATTGTCTGCTACTTCTCGTTCTTGATGGTGATTTCTGGAGCAGCATAAGATTTGACATGCATTCCGTTGGGATGAAGACAACCAGGCGTAAGAAAACAGTACCATACCATCTTCAAGACCACAATGTCTTCTAGCCAAATAATTGATCCTTAATATTCGGACAGATTGTAACTTGGCAGTTTTAAGTTAAAAACCTACTTAGGAAAACAACAGACTACCTGTATGTCAAACCTTTATAACTAACTTCTTTCCCTAAAGTTCAAGAAATTGGGAGGCTCAGTGTCGTTACGCCCTCTCTCCCCTAGGACTATGCAACCGATCAGCCAAGTATTAAATTTTCGTTATAGACAAAAACGACGGAGATGTCTTATATACATGTCGTCACTGACTGCATGGCAATGTACGTTATGTCATGCCTTTTATCGGACCCAAATAGACCACAAAAAAGTATTTAAGGCTGTTGTTATCAGATGATTTTAAGTAGGGGATTCTCTTAGATTTACCACCATTCATATCTGATATATTAGAAAGGAATTGTGTCCTTGCCCAACATATTTGCCCTTTGTCGTACGTCTCTTGTTGATATAGTTAAATCCACTACAAACACCTGATTGTTGACTTAGGAATTAATTCCTATCAAATCACTCACTAATACTGAAAATAACTAATGGTCTTTTATTTTAGTGTTATGTAACGATGAAGCATTTGGTCTATTTTGCAAATCACGTTTTCTTATTGCAACCTGAAATGCTGATCCACTCTAAATTTAATGGCGAACAGACTATTACTACATGTGCTCCACACTCTGGCAATACAATAAGAAGAAAAATTACATTTTTGTACTCTTTAGTTGCGTTTATAATAGCGGTGAATATTTCCCATAGATTGAGGAAGAATTTTACTAAATTTATCTGTTTATAATAAGAATATCCCGGCATGTAGTATTAAGGGTTCTTTATATTTCCACCGTTTGAGATTATGCTTAAAATCTGAGGCAATAAGAATAAGAACTGGTCTTAGAAGGTACGGCTTACTCTATTTAGCAATTTCAAATGAACCATTTTAAGGGGATTTGCTTGTAAGATGTGAAAAGCGTAATTGAATTACTTTTCTTTTCATTGCAATTGTTTTACTTTCCTTAACAAATCATTATTCCAAGACGACAAGTCGAAATTAGTTTCTTCTCTAAGCAGTCGAGCACCTTACAGATAAATAATTGATGGTGATTAAGACAAGTTAAACAAGGCACTGGATTTGATCAGCACGCTTTTTAAGATTTGTTTCAACATGGGCTATCTATTATGAATGCTAAGCCTCCATGCTGAGCATTAATCTAGATAGCGGCAGATTAACCGCACTTTATGCTTGATCTTTGAAACTATGAAAAGCACAGTGGAGATGATCTCAACTTCACGATACATGCATTAGTAAAGTCGCGCTGATGTTACGCATTCAATTGAGTTACCGAGTTGCTTTCTACCGTTCGATCATTTAAATTAAATGCTTGTACAGGCTTAAGAGTCCCGCTCAAACCAGTTGTTACATTTAAAAATAAACTCATATATTTTTCAATTCTTTGTGACGCACAGAAATAGGAACCAATGAGTACCAAATGCTGTCGATATGTCTTGCATAATTGTGTTTGATGATTTAAAAAACCAGGATCGTAGAACGTATTTATGAGGGGTTGGACGATGAGTATAAAGATCTTGTGGCTAGTTCAGGGAGCTTCGTGACAAATCTAGCTGAATCGCCTACTGTTTACTGAATGTTGAAACTACGTTTTTGTCATGAAAGAAATTCATTATGGAAGTTTGTACATTGGAAAACAAAGGGAGAGTCGCACATTATGTCGGATAATGTCCGATTATGATATTACACGGAAATGATATTATGATAAGCCTGCATTTAACTTGTTATATAAGTAAAAATTACCTTTTTGAGAGTGATAAAAATGGTAGATATGAAACTATTAAACAAACATCAGCCGTACGTTATACATGAAAGCTGTTCTAGACCAAAGATTTCTTTTAGCATTACGACTTCACGTAACATCTAAAAAGGTAAAATATGCAGAGAGAAAGTGTAATGTCACAAATCAAAAGTTTTAAAAATAGTAAGATTTGACTCCAGATAGCTAAAGACAAGCCTGGAATAGACTGTTTTCCAAAATACCAGATCAGTAGTGTATACAATGTTTAAAGCAGACGCGATTGAATTTCACAAATCTCTGATAAAAACTCTGTTAATATTCCTTGGTTCCTTACCTTAGGAACCAACATCAGCTAATTAGGTTTTGTACGAGAGATTTAAAACTTTGAAAAACTGATATTTCAGTGTTGGGAAAAGGGTAATTTAAACATTTCAAATGGTGACGTCACACTTTCCCACCGCATATTGCAATAGTAAAAGTTGTAATTTATTGAAAGGAGATGGTGGATTAAGGAACAGCTCCCCTGGGGCATGAACAATTTATCACAACCGAGGACGTCAATACGTTAAAAAGGCAATGGACATAAAATTGTAAAAGTTTAAAATGCAATTGCGTGTAGCGCAATGACTGTACTTCTTTTTACTCACACATAACGACGGGGTCTAGAAGGCACTTCTTTGTCAAACATGACTTTGCGATGGTGTTATGATACGTTAGCTGGGTGGGAAGTAAAGAAGACAACTCCTGTCTCTGTTACTGTTCTGTTGTTAGGCCAATAATGCATGCACTAATAGAAATGTACTCATTTTGTTAAAGATTCCTACCAGAGGGCAATGTGCGCGGATAAAGACATGAAGAGATTCTGTCTTCTTTTCTGTTTTTTAATTTTTCATCTTAGAGTTTTGAGTTCGGTTCCTGTAAGATGCAAGCGAGGATGTCATGGATTTCTCTGGATTCTCGGTAGCAGGTCACATCAAATTTTTGTTGCGGATCGTAAAGTAATCTCCATAGTTCCGATGCCCCATTTTGTTGCCAGGTCTGTAAATAACCACTATGGTATCGGTTTTCATACATAACATCCTTTTCAAATATGGTAAATATTTGAAATATTCTTAAGGAAAAAGAATACCAAACAGATCAAACATTACAAATTAATCAATTTTAGAGAAAATATTGTCAGAATGTTGATTTTCCATTATATTAAAGTAACGGAAACACATTTAAGTTCGGTGTAGATATACTTCTTGTTATTAAGTCCGGCTGCAATATATTTCTGCTTGATGCTGATGATGAGCGGACAATGTCACTCTATAATGTACATTATAAATTTTTTTCCGAGGTTAATGACAGCAGACATTGTTGTGCTTCTACTTTAATTATTAATTTCGATGTGTAAAGAAGGGGCATCGGAATTCATCTTTGAAAGCCACTATGACCAGCACGTATGACGTAGAGATCTATTTGCTTACATACCTGCACTAAAAATAAACAGCCAGGCATTCCCATTTGTATATCAAACTTGTTTGATTTTTTTTAAAAATTTGATTATCTTTTGATCATAAAGTGCATTCATAATTTGGTTTTCTATTGCATTTTCAATGTTATTCATGATGAATTATCACACTTTCACAATGATGATCGACAAATAGTCACAACAAGCTTACTGGCTTTACTCATACCCCAATCTTCCACAGAGGAGTATGATAAACTATTCCTTAATGTCAAAACATACACACATATGAACCCTTTGGAACTCAAATTCCACAAAGATCTTTGCAGTACAGGAGGTTACATGACATGCGTGCCTGTCAGTATACATTGCATAAAAGAGAGATATCATATTTATTTGTCTTGAAGACATTGAACAAATAGTTATAAGTGTTTTAAGTATAAGTCTGCTCCCTGTATATTTTGTAACTCACGGCAGACATGAGACACGATTTTAGGAATGTTGTCCAATTTTGTTGGTGACCAATCATGGTACTACGAATGCATCGTTTGCGAGTGTTGTGATCTAGAAGAGCGACGTCGCAAAATACAAATTAGGGAGTTTTCGCAATATATGACGAGTTACTAGACGACGAAGACGTAATAGAGAAAAGACTGGGACTAGCGCTAATGCGCATGCTTCATTTAGGTCATTCCCCACCCACATCTCGTTATTTTCGAACGAAATTTTCTTCATCTTCACTTCAAGTAGATAACAAAGGAAAGTATTGCTGATTTTCGGTAAGAAATAACAGTATTTGGTTATTATTCTTATGTTTACATGAAGATTACAAAACATGGGTTTATGTTTTGATTTGCGTAGGAGTAGAATCCCATACAATGGGTCACAGTAGGAAGTTTTCACAACAGATGCCATAATCATTGCAAAACACGATTGAGCAGTAAGTTGAACTGTAGCACTCATCTCCCAAATCGGGGCACAAAATCGGAGTAATGCCATGGGTAAGTAACTCTTTTTAGAAAAAGACAGGAGGACTCTAATTCATCAAATTTGGCGCGGTTGTCGCAAGTAAAAGATACCCCGGGATCTTAAATGCTTGAACATCTAAAACGAAATCCATCAGTACACTCGTTGTTTGACAGTTCATCCAAGTTGAGTTTCTCGTAATTTCAATACGATGTAACAGTAATGTGGAACTTGTATCATAAAGGTGGCAAAGTGATAAAACCGGTATCGTAAGCCAGCAACAACCCATGCTATATTTCTCCAAATGACATCTTCAGGCAATTCTCACAGCAATACTTTTACTAGATCTTCAAACAGCAAATAATGCAATAAGCACTTGACGGCTTGCAAAGCACAATTTGGCAGACGACAGGGCGTCAACTAGTCCTCAGGCTTCTCTCTAATCTCGTCGTTGTCGTCTAGTAGATCGTCATCTGTTGCGAAAACCCCTGCTTGCAGGACATCCGATATTAAAGAAGAGTCCTAATCATCAACTGAGTCTCAATAAAAGCAACAGACTGTATTTGAGTTGATTTCTGTGAAAAAATTATTGTCTTCCATGCAACGCTCTATGCGCGCAACAGTATCTCTGGCGTTCTCTTGAACAGTTCTGATCTTGTAATATTTTTTGCCTTTTTGCACACGACAAGGGTAACATGTTAACCTGGGCTTATATTCTAGTCACCGAAATGACATTGCTAAACATCAAATGTTAATATCTTATTAAAAACAGATCATGTTATTAAATCAGCTAGACAACATTCTTGCAACTTGGTGCTGAAATGGTTGCCCCTGACCCGATTTTCAACGGTTAACACATTTATAGATATAATCGGTTGTTACAATCTTTTTGGTTTTTAACAATTTTGATATAAATAATTATATCACTGATACACAACTGCAGTGAAAGGCGCTTTTAGCCGCTGTAAGTTATTAACTTGCAATGAAAGGCACAAAATCTAAACACGATCCTGTTTAAATTTACTATCAGATAAAATGAATAAAATTTTCTGTTGCTCTTTCACAAGTTTAAAAGAAACTTGAGGATATAAAGGATATATTCAACTATAAAAGATGGTAAGCTCCGAGTCAGAAATGAAGACGTAGACGTAGGGTTGAGCAAGGTCGTAGTAATATTTCTTTGAAAAATGGTTGATACAGGCAAATCAATTTTAGTAAGAGTAATTGATTGCTTGTTTGACATCAAGTGCATCTTCTCCATTCATTCTTAAATGAATAAAACAATTGCAATACACTTGGTTGACCAAGCCAAAGCTTCCCTTGGGTCACCCCTCTTCAGTAATAGACCAGGTAATCGCTGATGCTCAAACCCTTGCATACTTGAAAAGAAGCATCTTTTTCAAGAGACACATTGGTACGCAAGAATTCCTAGATAGATGACGACCTACTGACGTCAACAACGATTTACAGGGTTTTATTTGGCAGGATTCCATCATGTGGTACCAAACGTCTGTCTAGTCACTCAAGGAGCTTTATAACAGACTTCCTAAGGCTCATTCTTTGAAATAAAATGTCTCATTGGACCACAAGAAGTTTCTGATAAATATTTTCAAGATCATTAGTTCACGAGATATCTGGTGGCATTTCATATATTTTCATGCTTATTGTGCAAATATATTTTTGCCTACGATACATAGCTTTACACTTAAAATTTCGGACTATATGGAATGAGTGTTCCTAAAGCCAGCTTCAAAATATTGTTTATTTGAAGAAGACAAACCGGAGAGGTCTAGAAAACAACTGATACTAGAAATGGACACCCCTTTCTTGTTGTAAGTGTCATCCGTGATTAATTTCATCAAAATTCAGCAGAAACTTAAAATCAATTTTTTCACGATTATAGTTTCCTACTACATTCCAGTTATGCAACTGATTGTGTAGAGTAAATCAATACTTCAACATTTTGAATATGAGAATGACTTCAAACGAAATTTCACATATTATCTATTTTATAAGTCCTCCTTCAAATATGCTCTTACACCAAATAGCATTCCTGACAGATATGACACCAAGGGCTTAATCAATTATTTGTGGTACTACACGTTTCCATGTAGTAGGTACCTTGGTTTTTGGAGCGTCTGGGAAGCGACAGAACTTATTTAATTTAGGGAGACACTTTCCCAGAGCTTTATTCACACTTTTGTAAATTATAACGAGATGTTTTCGATCCGAATAATTTCAAAAACTCTGTCCTTTGTTTGTTTCAAAGTTTTGCTATTCTACAAATATTTGCCTGCTCCAAACTGCGTACTCCAAATTTAGGAAATAACATTTTTCAAAGATTTGTCCAATAAATTAAAAATCGAGATCTCTATTATCTAAACATCGTTCAAAGAGCAAAAAGAAAATATTACATTTAAAGTTTTATCCATGTAATTTTCTGTAAACTAGAGCATAATGTCATCAAAAGTGGAAATGAATTGTCTGGTAAGTATAGGATATCTCATTTTAAAGGGAGTGGGAAAATAAGATGAACGAGATTCATAATATCACGTTATCCTAATCTAACCGTAAGGATATTTTAAATATGAAGTGAGAACTCTCGGAGTATTCTTCATGGGTGGTAATATTGAACAGTGGAATGGCTCTGTGAGGAACCTACTGATCTGTGAAATGTGAGATAAGAACATCTTGTTTTAAAGATTCAATAATAATTTTAGTCATCTCAATTTATGGCGCTGTCCTATTTGTGTCACGGAAAATCAGCTGCAGACACTTTGTGAGCCGTACAGAAAAGGAAGCACACTATGCTCAAAGGGGCACAAATACAGACAAAAAACTCATACGAAAGCTTTCCTCCAGCGGCTGAAATAGCTCTTTTTACAAACATGAATCTTTGCTCAGAATTGATAGGTATATCTACGTTTTGATATGTTACATTTTGGATCTTGAAATTAATTATGGGATTTTGAGGCCTGTGCTGAAAACCAGCAACCGGGCTTTAATCCTAGTGCTGGAAAGCTGTGACAACTCCTCTTTACCACACCCAAGGGTCCGCCTCGTATGTGAGAGATTTCGGAGGCAGAAAGCAATCAGATAGATAATCAGATAAATTGCTTTTGAGAACGGAAAGTACGTCTCACTGATAATGACGTTTAGTGCCATAGTGGTCGAGAGAATATTATGAATAATTCGAGCAAAAAAAACATACGTTGGTAGTTGAGGCTATCCTCAAGTGTTTAGGGTCATTTAACAGAAAACTAAACACAGTTTAAAAGACTTTTGTTTCATTTTTATTTTCTAATTTGTATAAATATTATGACTGTGAAATACTATCAAGAAGATAGATGCCTAATTAAGGACAAAGTAGGGAATAAAATCATACTATAGTATACTCAACAGATTACACTCAAACAACTAAGCTCCGAGAAAGTCAGCTACAATAATCAAATAAAAAAGTTTTGATGTAAATTTTTACAGAAAAATTGGACTAATTGTATGGCAAAAATTTAGCACATGGAGGCATGCGATTGTAAAGTTATACTTTAAGCCCCCAAATCGCCTACTTCAACAGAATTATAAGAGAAAACGGCGAAAAGAGAGAAAATATGCTCAAGCAAAGTGTTCCCCCGGCGAGACTCCCATAATTGAGCCACTTTCAGAAATTTTGTCTGCTATTACGTTAATAGTAACAAGACCTTTGAAAGCTAGAGCCTATTTTAAGGAAGGAAAATCAAATCTACGGATTTATAAGACCCTAAAATGTATTTCTTACAATATTTCGTGCATGCTGTAGTACACTGTGATCATTAAATGAGATGTATTTTGTTGTAAGTGTTTCTAGATATCTACTTCACTACACATTTCTTTATCTTTCAATGGTATTGAAAAGGTACGAAATGGTAAATGTACTAAAAACTGTTAAATATTTTAGGGTAAGTAATGTTATTACAGTAGAGATGTGCCCGACGATTAGAAATCATAGATTTGCCAATTCTTCTGGAAACTTCCCATTAACTCTGTCCTACCTGCTAGGTGATCAAATGGGTAAGATTTTCTAGTAGATGAAAACGATGGGGATGACAATGCTTATCTGAATCATGAACCCCTAAGGCACTAAGGCTACGAGAGGGTGATGCGGACTGTCAAAGTTAAAGAAGCATTAAACGACTTAAAGAAATTCTTAACAAAAAGTAACATTGATAGAAGAGGGACGAAAGTAAAAGGGGATTTTAAAGGACGTTTAGAAGCAGATTGCCTCTGCGATCCCAAATCTCATGACATTGTCAGCAGATGAATGGACTTTGGTGGACTTTTCATGTACAGCAAAAACATCCATGGAGCAATATCTTCAATGTCATATATAGTTAGAGAAGTCTTACTTCCTTTTGCTATTTAAGTAGCGTTAAGTAACACATGGAAGAGTTGCGCCATACGATAAACTGAATCAAACAAAAAAATCAAGTCTTCCAGTAGCAGGATGCCAAAGTAAGCGCAATGTTTGTGGATAATATCACTGCGGAGTGCTCAATGAGCATGAATGTTAATTCCTTAATCTAGTCTAGAAAGCTCCTTAAATGAACTACGCAGCACGGGCCATCTGTGTAGAATCACTTCGTTTAAGTGCTTTCTTGCAGTAAGAGTTTCAAAACATTAGCGATACGAGGATGAAGAGAATAGACACAACAGTGTCACCACATGATCATGTCGAGAAAAATCGATCTCAGTAGGTCGTCCTGTTAAATGATTTATTTTAGTCAACAGAAAGAAGATCATGCTGCATTAACACTCAGTTTTGCTCCTCCTTGCTCAATAGTAAACGAGTAGATCAATATGTGTCAGATATATCTCGCGAGTGAAAAATGACCGGTGCAAGGACACTTAATTTGCAATTGTTTCAATAATACTTTATCTTAGCAAAAAATTCGCATCAGGAGTGTTAAATTGTTAACAATAGAAAACATGGCCAACCTCTCCATGGTAAAGAATAGAAATACAGGATTTTTCATTTTTTGCGTAGAAGGGGATAAAGCATTGAATTTGTTGGTGTGGTGTGTCAAATATGTGCAAATATATTCAATGTTTATTTTAGGTGTTCGATTGTTTCTGCACGTTAACAACAAGAAAATCTGTCTGTTATCTAAGAAAATGATCGTAGTAGATAGGTTCCTGGGCCAAAGTTTTGGTACATATATCTCGATAAAGTCAAATAAAGTAAAAAATAGTTTTCATTATTTGAAAATCAGTGTGAAGAAATAATGAGATACATACCTGTCGAAAATTTAGTCAAAATTCACTATTATAGAAAGATGTAGGTTTATTACACTGACATCAAATGATGATGGGAAGTACTAAAGATTGGTTTTCTTGTTTATTTCGTAGTTTCGAACTCCTAAAAATATTTTTACAAAGTTTTTTCAAGCATCTCGTTTTAAGTATGCTATGTTGCCTTATAGTGTTGTTAAAAAAATCTTCTTTAGTTAAGTGGTTTTCATCAAGTGTTTTCTAGAAAATCAACCTCTTTACTTTGTTTTGCTTACCTAACGAACATCTTAATCGACTATACTTGATATAAGCATTAAATTATGTGTAAAGTAATGATTAGTAATTATCAATCATCAAAAAATGTTGAAAAATGATTATCATGAGCAATTAAAAAGCCGGGAAGTGAGGATGGCGACATTTGGTAGGAAAAGCGTTTCTAAGAAAGACCCCTCAAAACACCGATTTGCCAATCAACTACTTAAATCAAAAATCACAAATAAAAACATTGCATTCTCTTAAAAAAGCAATAAACTACGGCTTAGGTGATCCTTTTGCTATTTACACCTCTAGTTTTAATTATAAGTTATCAAAAAAATAATATGGAGAAAATCTACTTCTCGAGTTCTCTTTGCGTAAATTGCTTTTAATCTGAGTACCAGGAGGGGGAAAGATAGCTGTAATTATTACATTAGACAGGTGCAACAGAGGGTAGTACGTTATTTTATACTTACACGCAACAAACAGCTTTAGCAAAAAATAACCATTATTGCTTGGTTAACATGGTTCCAATCAACTTACTTTCTTGAAAGAGCATACATTTTATTACGGCTCTCACTGACAAGCTTCAGGATTTACCGCAATTTCAAAGAATCATATTTCATGACATATAGAATACCAGTGAGTGGCTATCCAAGATCACAATTGAAGTATAGGTATATTTTAACCTGTTATCATACAATATCATATGATAAACTATGAGTCTTAATGGGTCAATATCAGTGTCTGGAGAAGTTTAAATGTTCTGTTGTTGTCATGATGAAATAGTGAAAGTACAGTTACGTTTTGTATTATTGAAGTTTTGCAGGGTTTGCTGCTTTTATGCTTGTTGGAGCCCTATGGTTGGCTCTAGAAACTAAAGAGCGGTTTTGATTAGACCTGCGTCGTTTGCAATATAATCATGACCTTAGCCATCATTCAACTTTGAAGCTATTCCAGCACAAACATACTAGCGAACTGCACTTTATTAGTGGAGATGTACCTAAATGTCAAGTATCACCTTAACACTTGCAATAGCACGGTCCGGTAAAATTGGACTGTAAGGTATGATATATCACAGCATGAATACTGCATCCTTAATGAAGCCCGACAAATTCAGAATCTAGCACATGCAAGTTAATGGAAAAGCAATTTCTGTTGACAATTCCCCCTCAAATATCACTAGAAGTGTGTGAAGCAAGTCAAATAGAAAAATAGCTGGCTTTAAATCTTTAGTTTTAAGAACGGTCAGCCAATTAGTATGCAGATTGTGGGACCAAATAATTTGACTATGCCTGAATACCAAATGTTTCACTACAAACCAAACTGATCACTAAGAGCTAAATTATTTCTTATAAGTTATATGGAAAGGGTAGAATTACATATAAATAGGTACTGCATAATAATTTGCAAAGGCCTCAGTGGTTGTAGACGTGAACAAGAATGAAGTGAGAGGAAGAATAGCGTGCATTAAAAATCTTGGAGAGCTGCATCTGGAATAGATGGCACCTCAGTTTGACCTTTTTCTGTATCGCTAGTGAAACTATTTAAAGCGAATTATCATCAGAGAAGCAAATAAGCTCCACTGAATTTTGACACCAGTAAAGTCATTATTTACATTATTAGGTAGAAAAACAGGTAGAAACTTTTGGTAAAAATGCTTTCATCTTAGAAACCAAGTAGAGCAATAACCACAGTATAGCTTTTAACTTACAGGCAACATTTCCGCAGATGATAGCGACGTTGTTGACAATTGTTGTGGTGCCAGGACTGCTGTTTTATGCTAAAAACGTACAGTGTAATAAGACAAACCTTTAATGGCATACGATGCTTTTTACAATTCCTATAAAGTATCACGTCTCATTAAGAACGGCAATCACACTAAAACTATGGTAACTTGACTTAGGTGCTCAAATCTCTAGAAGAAAACTAATTGCTTTGAGATTTCTCTTCCAATATTCATCGGAGGCGGTTGGGCACAAGGAAATGGTATAGGTAAATTAAAAAACATTTGAGAAAACATATTTTTGCAGAAACGATTTCAAACGTGACTATAGGCTAAATTCGTTGCTATTGTATTACATAGGAACACAATAGGTGACCATCACAGCCCAATAACCCCAACTGAGTGTATGACAAAACGTGGTATTGACAATTCAGGCATCCAGAATTAAACTCCTCGATGCAATCGTTTAGCACAACAACGAGGATAGTAGAACAAAATATCACTGATAAATATTGATGTTACTGATCCTTTTTAGTCTTGCCTCGTGGTCTCTTGAAGGATGCGTCCGTCAGATGATACATTAGTATTCCAACGATACACATCTTTAGGGTTTTCACAATTAACACCTTCTCTCCGTTTGTTGTAGCTGCATCCTTATACACTAGTTACCCGGCCAAGGAATTTTTTACGATGATATCATTAACGCAACATCTCAAAACCGTCAGGTCCTCAATACGTACGTAATGAACATTCATATTCTTGTCTTATTATAGCAAACAGCCTAGTTAACGACATGACCAACCTTGCACGAAGGGAATCAGAGCTCCTGGTAATTCTAGTTCTCTAAGTATTCGAAACAACTCAGAGAGCCGACATTCTAAACATTGACTTTTTACTCCTCGCTACAATAATTACAACCCTAAAGGCCAGTCTTATCCATCAGCAAAATAACTGAAAGTGTAGCCATAAGGATTAGCAAAGCGTGTGGCTTGCGTTCTAAAGAGCTCGCCTTTAAAACTATCAATCTACCTTGATCTGATCCCAGCTCTGGGAGGCAGTGACAACTTGTCTTCGCTACAGTCATGGTGGCCACCCAGTTTAGGAAAAATAGGGTGATTGAAGCCCTAGAAGCCTGTCAAGTAAATTGTACTTGTGTTTGGATCGCACAGCCGTGCCACACTTGTATCGCGCCAAACACGCTTAATAAATACGTAAAGGGCACAGGTGACTGTGGTCCAGGGTTGGCGAAATCAGTGATTTTTTTAAAAAAATCAAAAAAATCTGATTTTTTTTATTTAAATCAGAGTTTTTTTATTTAAATCGATTTTTTTCCGAAGTCCATAAATTCACGATTCAGATTTTTTGTTTCTGAGCCTTTCTTAAACACTGTAAATTATACACCAGGTTGACCATGTTCATGGAGTAGAATACTGATACATTTTTTCTACTACAT
>JAAAKL020001164.1:0-32777 GCA_010016065.2 Carybdea cf. marsupialis auct. non (Linnaeus, 1758)
GATTATACCAAACGCCATGCATTTATCCACTCGTATCTTCATGCGACACCAGGAACACCAGGCAGAAAAAGCATTTAGCAGAATCTGATTTTCGTATTCCTGGCCAGTTAGCACTGCAGCGTCGTCAGCAAATTGATACCAATGACGTGGTCTTAAAAATTTATCCCAATCGTAACCAAGTTGTGTAAATTTATCTGTTTTTATGTATTGAATAAAAGAATTAACCACAAGATTAAATATTAAAGGGCTAAGACAATCACCTTGCAAAACACCTTTACCCACGTGAACAAAATCAGTGTTAAAGTTTTCAGAAGCTAAGGAAGTGTAAAAGTTAGTGTAGAGGTTTGTAATCATAGTTACTACATGGTCAGGTATATGATGATATTTAAGTATTACAGGAATCAATTTATGGTCAACCTCACCAAAAGCATTTTTTAAATCAAGCAAGGTAACAAAGACGGATCATTGCTTTAATTTAGCTTTACGTAAAATGTGTGCAAGTATGTTCAATAATAATAATAATAATAATAATAATAATAATAATAATAATAATAATAAATACAATATAAATAAAAATAAATGCCAGGTAGGATGGACTCGCTCGCCTTGGTCGGCAGCCATCCTAGGAGAAGGAAAGGACAGATGCTGAGACCCTCGAAAGAGCAAACAAATCTTAAATTTGTACCTTGCAAATGCTGATACCATATTTCAGATTACTGATATGGTCTATGCCATGGGAAAAGCTGTTGCGTACATTATGGGAGTGAAGCCGAAAGTTAAAACAGAGGAGAGCCAGAAAAGCAGAAGATGGAAATAGAAGACAACGCAAGCTGAAAGCTGAGATGAAAAAGTTAAGACAGGATATAGCGAGAGTGGGAAATGAGTTACATCGACGAAAGCAACAAAGAAAAGCAGCGAAAAAGGAGACAGGAATCATCAGTCAATTACGAACAAGCATGAATGGAAATAAAGTGACCTTAAAATATCTGAGAGCGGCAAAAGAGCAGTGGCTGGACAAACTCCGGTACAAGAAAGTGAAACTTGAGAAATATGTCGAAAATGCAAATAGAAAGAAAGATAACATCATTTTCCAGAAAGACCAGAGGAGCTTTTTTCGTACGCTGGAGAAGGTAGAGAAGTACGAAGGTGAAATACCTAACATGAAGAAGTTTGTAGAGTTTTGGGATGGTATTTGGGAGCAGGATTAACCAACACTAAATATGCCATGGATGGAGGAAGTGAAGGCAGAGTTAGGTGAAAAAGCCCACATTGTCAACCAATTTGAAGTCACGGAAGAGAAACTCAGAAAAGAAACAGCAAAAAGAAAGAATTGGACAGCTCCAGGAACCGATGGTATCCAAAGTGTTTGGTGGACGAAATTAGTACGGCCACAGAAAGCGTTGGTAATATCATTAACTAACCTGTACCAGGACACAACCATGATACCAGAGTGCTGGCCATCAGGAAGAACAGTGCTACTACCCAAGATAAAGAACCTGAGTGACGAGAAGAACTACAGCCCAATTACCTGTCTAAATACTTCTTATAAAATTCTGACAGGTTTAGTTGCAAAATATATGAGGGGAAACACTATTGTGAGCAAGAATTGGGGCGAAGGGCAACTTGGAGCAGTCGAGGGCGTGTTAGGAACGGTGGAACAATTCATAACTGATATATGTATCATGGAGGAAGTCAAGCAGCACCACCGCAATCTCGCAGTAGCATTTAACGACATAGCGTACGATAAAGTACACCATGACTGAATGATTCGTGTTTACGAGTGGATTTGGCTACCAAGAAATGTCATGGAATTGATTGGACATTTAATTAGTGCATGGAAAACACGATCAGAACTTTGGAAAGGGAGTGAAAAGATGACAAGCAGGTGAATTAGGATTTTGTGCGGATTCCTACAAGAATACAGTTATCCACCAGTTGGATTCTGCACATCTGAAATCCCTGTTTGCATACTGCTACAATACAGTAGAGGATACAGAATGGGTGAACCTGGTAACCAGGTCGTAAAAAGAACTCGCAGATTGTTTGCAGATGACCTCAAAGTATACCAAGAAAGCCATAATGCACTGAAAATTGTGAATGAGATCATTGTACAAGGTAGTCACGATACAGGAAAGTGTTATGGTGTATCGAAATGTGCAGAGAATATTTTTTAAACGGAAACATGGTCAGAGGAGAGGGATCGCATGTGTTGGACGAGAGGAGCAAGATGATGAATCCAGATGAAAATTTTTGGGAATCGAGCGAGTTGATGGTATCAAGACGAAAGCTGTTTATGAGAGAGTGCAGGAAGAAGTGACTGAGAGTGCAGCTGCTGACAAGAACAGAACTGAATGATGCCAATCTTATCAAAGCTATCAATATGAAAGTCGTGCCTGTTGCAACTTATGCGATTAATGTTTGCAAATTTACAGTAGCTGAATTAAAGGAGTTAGACCAAATTATCAAGGAGTTGTGAGGAAAGTACATGTTGGGAAAACAGGCAAGCGACGAACGATTATACTTGAAAAGAGATAGAGGAGGAATAGGATTGAAATCTATGAGAGATGCATACAAGGAAACGGGATTAAGAGTGGCATGCTATATGGTAAAGTCAACCAGCATCTGGATCAGAGCAGCATGGAGGAGTGAGGAGAATAAAGAATAAAATGCCATTGTATTTGAATCAATGTCATCAATGGACGAGGTTGGAGTGAAACTACGTTTTGAAGATAACTCGACACTGTTGGATGAAGAGGTGACTGATGAGGCGACGGAATACAAAGCAGCGTGGAGAAAATTTACATGGTCGAAAAACAGCAGCAATCATCACAATGCTGGAGCAGACGGTGAAGATAAAATCATGGAAGGGATCGAGAGGACTGGCTCCAAATAAACAATGCAGGGTTCGTCACGAGAAAGATGAAAGCGTTGAACACATTGTTACTGTATGCAAGGTTTCAGCAAATAGTGAATACTTAGCGCAACACAACAGGGTGTTAACGATTGTTGTAGTCAACTGGGCCAAGAAGTACGAATTGATCGACAATGATGTAATATGGTACAAAGAACGACGGGAACGAGGAGAGGTTTTGGAGAATGAACAAGGGAAGCTTGTATGGGATTTTGAATTCAATTTGCGAAAAACCACAACTGCAAGGAGACCCGACATGATATTAGAAGATAACAAAAAGAAGAAGATCTAGATTTGTGATATGGCGTGTCCACAGCAACAAAAAAATACTGCAGCAAAACGGTTAGAAAAATCAACAAAGTACAGGCCAGTCGCCTTTGAAACAAGACAGAGACGTGTGGGCTACAATGTGACGGTTGTGCCCTTGATTATTGGTGCCCTTGGTGGCAGAATGTGTCAAATTGCGAAAGATATTTAAAAGATTTTCAACAACAACCACACAGTACAGAGGACTATCTGCAAAATGAAAAAAACCCCATCCTAATGGAGAGTGAGACCACGGTCAGAAAGGCACTATCTGGCCTCATTCAAGACACAGATGAACAATTTTATTCTTAGTACACTAGTGACTGTGCACAGTGTGAATTTGTTTTCAATTGTAACAAACAAATTTTGGTAGTTATATATTTTAGGGCTGTTTCCCTGTAGTAGCTTTTTTTCTTCGTTGAACATCTTTTATTCCCTTTCATGGGGTTTGACAGTGCCCATATTCATGGGGCTTGTTTATTGGAACATAGAGCACTTTAAGACCGGATGCCCTTCCTGAGGTCACCAATGGTACTTCTGGGAATTGAAGTATTAATTCTGGGAACTTATCCACTAGACCACGACCACTATTTCTTGTAGTAGCTTAATTGAAAATAAAAATAAATAAGATAAAGTTACAGAAAAAGTTTCAATTTACTTGATATGTCAAAACTTTACTTGGGTCCATTCAAAAATTATGTACCCCCTGCAGGAGCCCGGGCGACCAAAGCAGACAACTGCTGTTTTATTATGCCAATAGCTTTGTTTCAATGTTAAAGGTGGGGAGGGGGTGAAACCAATAAATACTGGGAATATGTATTTATTGGAATAGCCTCTTCAGCTACTGCAAAGATAGTGTCATTGCTGACCCCTGAACGAACACTGTAAACACTTGGCATGGGTAAACAAATAAACATTTGAAAATCTTTAAAACTTGTTATTTCCCATTGCCTTGACAGAGGTGTTGATCTCTATGAACAAGTAACTTCTTTGTGATGAAGAATACTTCTAGAGGGGCAGGAAACTAATGCAGCTGACAAACACACTTCCACACAATTTTGTCTGCTTGAGGCAAAATACATGCCACTCATGGCAGATAGTGCCAATACATTCTCTCAGAGGTCTCAATATTATCCAAGTGAACCGAATTCATTTACCCATTTCTTGTGTACAACATAAGCTGTAGATGCCTCAGTCCATGGATTTCTTAATTAACAACAAATAACATTCAAAAACTCAGTGAAGGTACATTATCACTACGTGCATTGTATGAACTTTGATGTATCAATTACCTACACTCTTAGTAAACAGTTTACCATGCAATGATTTATGTGGCGCCCTGGAAAAAGCTGCAAGATGCCGTTCTATGACAATACATTGTTTTTGTGTCCTGCTAGCTGTTCCACGAATACAGTAGCATGTTTAACCTGGCAAAAAATCAACATGAACCAAACTTCTTCTTATACAAGGTATACTTACAAGTGATCCTGTCTCTTGAATCCCTTTGAACAGATTTGACAGACATATTTGCGCTCATCACTGTGGATCAATTTATGTTTTGCAAGGGCACTCGAGCTACTAAATGTCTTCATACATTGTGAACATTGATTGCTTCCTTCTACTTTCTGTTTTGGCTTTCCCCTGATAGTGTTCCTACTAGAATCATCAGACTTTGGGCTAACTGCACCATACTCTGCAAAAGGACTACTGCCTGCCGGACTAGAATTGTTACCTTCTTCTGAGCTTGGTGTTGCACCTTGCAGGTGCACTGGATGTGGTACAAAATTGGGACCTAAAACGGGAAAATGTGCATTTGATATATTTCATAATAGATGTGGGGACAAAGTATCTTTTCTTAAGCCACGCCCAAGAAAGAACCCGTATTTGTAAATCAATGATCACAATTAGTACTAACACCAAAAGCTTAATATTACTACTTAAGGGCTACTAATGACATTGTAAATCTCCTAAGATAAAGTTTATACCATTTCTACATGGTCTGACACTACTGTCACAGAACTGACTAACATGTCTAGGCCTTCAACTAGGACACCAATATAGTTTTGGAGTGTGGTACACTGGCTTGCCAGCAAAAACAATAAACTGCTGTTTGAAATTGAAAGCACATCTGTTGTGTGTGAAAAAAGTAGCAGAACAAAATATACAACTGAAAATAGGTTCTGTAACAAATGTAATTCTTGCTAAAAAATTCATAATAAAACCATCTCATTAAGTTGTTCATACATAAAAACAGATGTATCAACTTCACTGGGTGCCACAAACATTAGTTGTCCACAAATATTAGGCACTCAAGGAAAGTAAACAAGGGTTATACTTTCATACGGGATAAAGGATCTTGTGTTCAAAAAGGAACCAAGCTCTCAGCATTCCCAGTTTTGCCAGCTAAAAAAATAACTTGATAGCGTCTTACCCTACTCAATGGAGACAAACCTGGCACCTACCCTTATTATAGCCCTTTCTTCTTATGTTGCTGTCCCCACTCAGTGTTACTCTAACAAACTGTCCTTATGTGATCAACATATATGAACTGAAACTAAAGGAGGCTGTTGAGATAATGGGCCAACAATTTCAGAACTATTTCATAAAGGCTGACTCTCGCTGAAAGTGAAAGTAACGGGAACTAGTTACTGGTTACAGCTAGACTAACACAAATGCTCTATCTATTGGTCCCCTTACAAAGTTCCCCTAGAAAACTCTTGTATTCAACCACTTCATCAATTCTGCTCTTCAATCAAAGCTCTCCACACTTTTTCAGAAAACGTGTGATGACATGAGAACATGATATTCAACATTGTCACCAAATATTTACAGTGATCAGTACCTAAACAAGCATCACAAGTTCCTTTTAGTTTAACTTGTGGTTAAAAGAATAAAGATAAAAGTATTTTTAAACTAAACCAAGTAAGCTGGCCTCTAGGGATTTTTACATAAATATCAATGTCATTTTTCAGTAGTTCAATATATATATTTATAAATAAACAGATAATTATATATATGCATACATACATTCTTTAAAGATAAGTGTGCTTAGCACATCAATAACTTTAAGGTAAACAGTAAATGGAACCACCCTAATGGCATTTTGTGTTGGTAGTACAGCTCAGAACTGGTTGCTTTACAATCTTCTACATCAAGCACCAAACAGTGCCAAAAACATATGAATTCTAAGAATGGTCACAAGAAGCTCTCCAGTGACAAGGGAATGCAGTTATCAATAACAAATGATACACATTTCCATAATCTGGGCTATAAAAGAAGTTCTAGTTTCCAAGCAGTTTCCAAGGGCAATATCTAACAGCTTTCATGAGAAATGAATGACTACTAGTAAAGGTTATTTCCTAAACATTCCACATGTGATGATCTTTGATTTCTATTTGTGGATTACATTATGTTTACACTGCTAGTGGAAATCTATGTACTGCAAGCACCATGTAATGGCCAACTGACTTTGATCTGTTCTTAGTTTGAGGGCTTTGAGGAGTTAAAAGTATTCCTATAAAAAAAAGTATGGTTTCTTTATTGATAGTTCACATGACATGTGCAATGCAGGTAATTCAAAGAGTACCTGCAGTCTTATTCTTATGTTGACCTTTCAAGGCACCCCTATGTCAGAAGATTGTATGATCAAAAGTCATAACATGTCTTTGTCATTTTGTAAAGAGATACCTGCTCCAGAGTACATTATGGCCAACTATTGACCTGTTTACATTAAAAACTATATGGCTATAACTCATACTTTCCACTTAATTCACTAGATGAATATATATTAATTCATAACAAACAAAGTAATAAATATGTTTCTGTCTTGCATAAGCAATGATGCCATATAACAGTGGACAGGAAACACAAATGTGTATATAGTGTAATGAACTTAATGCTTAACTGTGTAGAGATATAACAGGGTATGTAGATATATCACCATGCTGGCAACTTTAAGATTCAACTCATGTAGGTACCATATTCACAGGTCATTTTGAAAGAAAATACATAAAAAGGTAAAGAAGGTAAACACTTCATTCCATACCAGCAAAAATGCAAAGCATTATTGAGCAGTTCCCCTGAAAAATTTGCTCACTAGCAGCAGCCGTAGTACGAGCAGTTCCACTAGCTACAAGCCTTGATCGGTGTCACTTTTAATAAAGTTTAGCATGTTCATTGTTGATTTCTGTAGGAATTTATTACATCTCAAGACTGTAAACTGTTACCAGCAGAAAAAGGGTTTCTTTCAGAAGAGCGGTGAATTTGTGTGATGTATCAATAACAGAAAAACCAGTAAAAGGACCAACATACGAGAGGTCATTTATAAGTGTGGCAGACATATAATTTTCGATATTAGAATAGAATTCTCTATGTTAGAAAGCACTGCACTGCCATCCAATTGTCCAAACAGAAGTCAACATCTTCTTCTGCTTTACTATAACAACCAAACTGTTACTAAAACTTGATTTGATGTCATTCTGTATGAAAATTAACATCTGTGTATCCTGAATTGGAAAATGTGCATTGAATCTTGATGTGAATGTCACCAAACTTATTGTTGCTGATGTCTTCAGCAAATTTTAGCATCAGAACTGTGGTCACAGCTCACTTTTAAAAGCTTCCTATATTTCTCTCTATGGTTTACTTCATCACTCACACAATCATGACAATCCCAAGTATCCCCACAACTGTCTAGCTTGCTGCACAATGATGTACAAAGTTGACATACTACTTGCTATTGTGATTAATGATCTCAACAAGCAAGAAGATTGCTCTGCAATTTCTGCAACCACAACACAAAATGGTATACACTGCCAATAAACAAGTGTTCAATTTCTTAGGTATCCCCTCTACATAATTTACCATCTGTGATAGATAATGAATGTGCTACATAACATGTGTGTGATGTGCATCTTTACCCCAATGACTGAGAACATATGAAGCTTAACAGGCTATTGCCCTAAAACATGCTCACCCCTGCCATGCCCCAAGTACCCTATTGTCATCTTTACACTATACAAATGACATGTAATTACCATGCTACAATATAGAAGAATCTGTTTTATTCTCCTACAACCACTATAAAAAATAAACTTACGAATGTCAATTTTACCCTCCCTCTTCTACCCCCAGATAAACTATGCAAGTCTCTCTAAGCCCTCTTCCAAAATATTGTTAAGTTTAAAAAAGAGCAATTTGCAGATTTACATCTCAAACCTCCCTGTTGCTAAGCAGAGAGGTCTTGAAATCAAATAAAGGCAGGAATAGACATCACTTTCATGTCACAAGTGTCTCGAATGATATTTTTCTATTTTCATTGCTTGTGTGATTTTTTTCTACTTATAGCTGCCGTGATCTAGTGGATAGTTCCTTGCCTTCAAGAGGGTCAGGTTTCAAGTCCCGAAAGGGTCATTGGTGATGCAAGGAAGGGCATCAGGTCCAGTAAGACTGTTGCTGACAAAATTATAATTTAGAAACTGTGGGGTTTGTACTAGATAGTGGTAGTAGCAAAACTCAATATTAGCCTAACACTTTTAAATGGAACTGCTCAAAAGGCTCATCTTTTACCATCCATACATGGTGACTCTGTCTGCCAAATTTGCAATGTGTAAGTATCATCAGGAAGAAAAATAGTCAAAGGAAGCCCATCACCAATGAAGCTGGCAAGGGGACTTGCCCCTGACATAAAAATCTAGCCCTCCCTCTATGCAAATGTTGGATTTAATTTCTTGTTAAGGATCAATGTGTATCAACTTTCAAAACATTCTAACAGGGATTTGAATTGTTCGGGATAGTTTCTGCAACGTAGAAGTGAATCTAAATCTTACATCACTTTATTTGTGACCTGATATAAGTAGAATTACATTGTGATTATATAGTAGTCTTTCTTGCATTCCCCTGGAGAAAATACTTGTCCCGGCTGATTAATGTGTTTGGGCTAATAAATGCTAGATGTGTGCTTTACTCTGTGTAACTCCACAAGCAATTTAAATGAATGTGTCTATCAGGGCAGAATTACCTAGTAAAGATTATATTGAAAGATGGAGGGAAATGTGCTGTAGTGCTGCATTGCTATATCATACTTATATGTAAAGAAGGGTAACGATTTTTAAAGTTAAACTTATATTCTCTACTTCAAAATCCTTTCAAGATTGTAAACCCATCTGTTTATGTCCTACTTAATCAAGGGAATGGCATGCTTCTTTGAAATTTACACCATGTTTGCCTAAAAACACATTATACCAAAATGTCAAGTGAAGGTCAATTTTCATGAGCTGCATACAAAATGTATATATGCATAAAAATGCAACAGGCAGGGAAGCTGATAAGAAACTGAAGGAAATAAATAAAATATTCCATCAAATAGGATTAAGAAGAATCACAAAACCCTTAAACAATGCTTACTGCTTTAGATGTAACACTTAATCTACTACCAACTAAATATCATCCCTATAGAGAGACAGGAAATGGAACCTTGTATATGCATTCCAACACTAACCACTCTCCACCAGTTCTTACCCACCTCCTATTTTTAACACCAATTGGATAAGAAATGGTTTAACACATTGCACCAGCTTAAAGCAGATAGCCTCTATTACTAGAGAACTTGTGAGCCTAAACCCAGCTACATGTGGGTAAGATACGTAACAGGGGATGCAACAAAAGAAATCCTGCGTTGGCATTTAAAACTCTGTTAAGAATGTTTATCTAATAGTTACTTTTTTCAGTGGTGGTAATTATATACTTTATTGTGATGCTTATATAACATTTACACCTGCCATTATTATGGGTTAGTGTGTCCCATAACAGCTTCACTTAATGATAGTTCTAGTGCTAGGTAGATCAACAACAGAATGTTCCTCTTCCATCTTCCGGATTAGTATTTGGGCACCTAATGTTCTTAACCATTTTTTAACTGACCTCAACCACCATTACAGGGCAACTCCTGTTACTTGAAAAATGACATAGCATGGTCACTAACTTAACAGAGCTAATGGAAAACATAATAAAACTCATTGTTCCTTCTACATACACTAATCTCTCTAACAATGTAGGCACAAACTTCCAACTGAAAACACACTACTTATTGTGCAACTGCAGTTATTATGAAATACTGATGTTTGCCAAACTGATGTTACAAAATTTACTATGATGATGAATATTGCAATCATGTGTCATCTATCACGAGTGTTAAAACAATTTCCCTCCTAAAAGTCAACCACTTTCAGGTGTATTTCCAAATTTCAACTCTTATGGTAAAATAAGCTATGTCAACAATCACATTTTAAGTGGAAAATATGATGACTAGGTAAAGATATCTTGGGACACATTCTTTAGCAATCTCTAGAATATTGTAAATTGTATATGCATCATGCAAATTCTACAGAGGAAAAAATGACATGGAAACCAACTTTATTTTGGCGGTGACACTAAAATCTAAGTTTTATAACTGCCATTCTATTTTGGGGAGCATGTTTCCCATAGCATAAGGTCATGGGCTTTATAGTTACTACATTAAACAATTTGAGAGAAAAGTGAAGAGAGATGAAAAGCAAATGTAAGTCACCATGTTTTGTTTGACAAATGAATTGATTGGTCAATATCAAATCAGCAATCCCCCCAACAATCACAAAGTTTTCATAATACGCAATAAGAATTTTCAAGAAAATAAAATAGACACATCAACCTGTTGCTTCTCAAAATGTGAAATATATTTGAGGTAACATTAAATTTTGCATCTCAAATATTTTTGAACAAGTAATCCAAGATCTTCATATTAGCTGTCATACCTATAATAACCTCAGTAAGTATGCAGGCTGATATATTAGAATGAGGTGTCAATTGGTAACATTTTCCGTTATAAGTAGATATAATAACACCATAAATCAAGCACAAAGGGCTCCTCAACCTTCTACTGTGATTTTTATATCTATTACATACATATATGGCATTTTAGTAAAATAAGGTACAAGCCATAATGAGTAACAAAGACAATTAAATATAACTTTTTAAATTAGCCACACTTAAACCATCAATTTTTATAAAATGGGTACAAGAGCAGTTGAGAGTATGTATAAAGCAATGACAGAAGGATATCTTACATCTTATCTATACTTCAAAATATGTTTCAACTGTCAAACAAATTTTAGTCATTGACTACGTTCTACATAATCCATAACAAATGAAATGCACTTGCATTACTGGACATTACATCTATCAACAATCAGTTATATATTTAATCATTGATCACAATCGACTTCACTACTTGTTCTGAATACTGTGTGATAACATGCAAATCTATCCTTACCTTGGTCACACAAGTTCCAGATTGAAATCACACACTGTTTACAAATATTTAAGTTATCTTGTGCAAGACTATTCTTGCCCTGTAACTATCACAAAAATGCTTCACTCCATCTATTACTCCATTTGATCTTACATAGTCCACATGAAAGAACATTGCACACTTGTTAATCTCAATAAAATAGCATGGGATCCATTATAACATCAATTTTAGACTGATATAAATGATAAAATATCAGCACAAGTAACCTGAACAACATATGATGTACCTCTAAATAATATAATAATACTTAAAATAAAATATGTATTTTAGGGAGAACAAAATAACAGCACAGCAATAGCTATGTACATAGCTATTGCTGTGCTGTTATTTTGTTCTCCCTGAGAAATGAGATGATATATATACGCTTTGGTAAAATTATACATTTGTACAAGTAACCTGCTGCACATTACTGTGACTTGTTTTAAAATGACACATGTATGAGTGATAATTGGGTAAACAAAATAATAACAAATAGTTTTCACTTAGTGTATATAGGCTATAACAATGTTATCACATCAATTGTAATATACACTTGCCAAATGAGTTCAGGAACTACTTCAAGATTTTTGGTGTGTGATATCATTCCAAAGGACTTGTTTTTGTGTTAGGATCAAACCCAGGATCTCCCAAACAGAAAATGGTGGGCTATGCTTCTGCAAGCTTTGGTGTGTTTACTCTTCGTCAATATATATAATATAAAGAAGGTAACATTTACTGAAAAAAAAATGTGTATTTTTTTATTTATATGTATACATATATGTATGTATACATACACACGTATATACACTTTCATTCTTTGAGTGAAATTACTGAGGCACTTGCTTGGCAAAAAATATGTCAATGGCTCAATTTAAGAAAATATTGCAGAAACATGTAAAGAGAGTAACTATTAATAAAATCGCTATGTAGGCCTTAGGAGATAACTCTACAGAATATTGTACACCTTGTCTAAACTTGTCACACACAAGCTATTACAAATTTCAAAAACGAGTCAAGAGAATGAAATAATAATCTGCTTCAAAGAAATGCACACTAGAACGTTAAAATATGTTTACAATATACTTTTTCTGATTGTTGTAGGAACGCAGATTCGTCATACAGTCACTTCACAAAAACCTTTATTTAGTTGGCTATACTAGGTCCAATGGTAGTAACATAACCAGGAAATATGTGCTTCTCTATTAGAATTCTAATACCACTGCAAACATCCTATAGATCTACCCTTGATCTTGCATTCAATAAGATATTCATAAGGAGGTCTTTCGATTGTGGTTGAAATTGATATGTGGTTAATGTAATAGACAATAAAAATTATGTCAATGCAAGATGTATAACTTCAGTTCCAACAGATCTTATGTCCTGATAAAAGAAAAAGTCCTATCAATGCCCTTCTATTTTCGTACTACTTCTGTTGGGAGTATATACGAAAAATATGGGCGATAACGTAACATCGTGCTCGTCACATAAAAAAAAATTCAACGTTATACAGTTCCAGATAAATTACCACAATAATTTTACCAAGTGCTGTATTTAAAAAGAGAGAAATAAGGCAGAAAAACCGGCAAACATGAATGCCGTTTCTTTCAATTAAATTAGGTGATGTTATCCATGGGTTTATACAGTAGATTTCTGCAAAACACCTCGGTAAACCTTGTACATTAGCCCCCAAATTATAAAAAAAATCCTTGCAGTGAAATACAAGATTATTAGCAGGTTTTCTCCTGTGAAGACACTAATATTCTGGCCGAGCAATAAAAAGCTTTGTCTGAATAAGAATCAGCCAGAGTCGACTGAACAGTTTTAAGCAAAACGGTCAGGCGTAGGAAAACAATGATGACTCCTGATCCTTCTTTGCACTTAGGTTTCAAACTCACATGCTTAGCAACTCGAAATGAGAAGTTCATCTTCAAATAACAGTATCAATGACTTCGGAAATAATTTTATGGCAAGTCCCTTTTTAGTTGCAAATCGTGTATACAATTCTCCAGTGATAAGTAAGAATCAAGTCGAATCGGGACAGCCCCACTGTACCAGTAGACCTGACCTTCTATGGCCCTTCATTGTAGATCTTCATCGATGTGCCACTTTATCAGCATGTACAGGTGCAGCCAAGTAAGGCTTGCACTTATCCTGTGGAGCCTACTTATCATAATATCAGATAAGCAGCATCACGGCAGGGCTCAAAAGATAACTTTAAAGGCCACTGTATTTAGTATCCACACTAAGCCTATAATTTTAGTTTAAGTTTAAATCAAATGCAAACTTACATCTTCCAATATTAAACTCATCATCAATAGCACACGGTTGTTTTGGGCTCCTCGCGAGACTCACTTCTCAAACTAATGGTTTCCTCATTTCCTCACGAGTCCCTGCTATAATAACTTGACACTAGTGCGTTGGTGTCTAACAGTAACTAACAGCAACAAAATTGTGTCACAGCGTGTTACCATTATCATAAATATTTTGCTATCGTCACATTGTATCTGGAAAGCAGAGAAGGCTTACTAGTAACAAAGAATTAAACTTGCTGGCTCCTTGCATGCTGAATATGCCTTACGATTCCTTTAAGTCAAGGCTGAAAAAATTACGGGGTATATGACACGGTAATTTAAAGGATGTTCCATACGGAATCGGGTACTTAATCTCTCTTATGTATCCAACTCAGGTTTCAGGAAAATCGGGTAAAAATCTGAGTCTTTTGTTGAATAAATTCTCCGTGCCGTGGAACTTGTGCTGAAAGGCCGCACTCATCCTTTTACTGGCCGCACATCTTTTCAGTAATGATGCGGCATTTTTCACAACGTAAGATTGTAGAACTAAATGCATATTAAGATAATAATAATTGATAAACTTACCGAGTGCCATTGGCCGCGGTATCTGTAAGAGCTGTTGCTGTGGACGCTGATATCCATGACCATCACTAGCATGCAGGGAAGTCGAGCGATTTTGTCCTGACGGTGAAACATCAACCGACAGTGATTCCTGAAACTGGTGTGGTTTTCCAACGTTTCCATGCGGATATGGACCTCCATCATAGAACCGTGGGTCTATACTAAAAGGGTAACCCTGAGGTCCAAAGATTTGTTCTGATTTTCCTTTCAGCCGTATATTATTCTCCCCTTGGTTTTGGGCTTGCAAAAACGGTGGGTAACAACTCATCTGCGGCGATGGCATCCGTAATAAATTTGTTGGAATAAACTGTCCCTGAGGAACTGGGCTGCGGCTTAAATCTGATCGAGTGAAACGTTTATAATCGTTTTCTGGAGGGCTAACGTTAACAGTCACTCTCCTTTCCTCGATTTGAATATGCATGCCTGCTGATGCTCGTTCCTTCGACTGCCCTCTAATAATCTCTTCTATTGTTTGCTTGTGAAACTTGCCTTCCACAATAGGCCTTTCGCTGGCGCTTATGTGCATGGGCGACAATGATCGATACGGTTTCAAAGCTAAATTTTCTGCTAGTGGCTTCACATCGTGATGCGACGTTTCCTCCTCTCGTCTCTGTCTTTGATCCGGAGTGTAATCTGCTTTCCTGGGTCTGAAAACTTCATCGTTCACTTCAAACCTGTTTTGATCTATGCCACGTGCCAAAGTTTGTTTATAACGCGACGACTTCACTAGGCTTTCCCCGCTTTCTTTCGACGAATTGAAAATCTGATCAAGTTCACGGGCAAACCCTTGATGTCTTTCACTACTATATCGTTCAACATGAGAATATCCATCGTCGTTTGCCTGATCCAGAGCCTGCTTGCTACTTTTGGCTACATAAGATTTCCGATCTAGCTCACCTCCTCCAGAACAGATCACAGTCTCTCGCTGCACAGCAGGCTGGTGCTCCAACAACCAGCGACCAGCTAATGGATGATTCTGCGAAGACGACGACGTGCTGCTGCTGCTGCCATGACCTGCTTTGGCTTTGTCAAGGCTTTGATCGTTGTGCCTACTTGGATGTGGCGCATCACAATCTTGACTTAACTGTAACTTATAATCAACGTGTTTCTCAGTACTACGTCCTAACGTCCGTTTCGATGAAGATAAACCATCCGCCATAGAATTCGATAAGTAATCGTCATTCAAAATTAACCTGTTTTCGATATGTACAGTATCCTCCAATGACGGTCGAATTGCAGCTTTTTTATCCAGCTTTGATGTTTTGCCTACCTGCTCCTTACTTTCGTAATTATCATTGGCGTAAAATGAACTGACTTGTTCTTCGCATACAACTTCAGGACTCAAGAGTGCTGCGGAGTTTAAGTTGTCGGCTTTCAAATCCATGAAAGACCTAAGGAGCTCGAATAACTAAGCCCAATATCGACCCATGCAGAAACACGACGACCATGAATGACGACGCGGATGGAATGTCACCGTTGCACTGCCTCACAGCTCCAACATATCATAATGATATATGCCAAGCTCGACTCCAGTTCAGGTATATCCAATCAGCCCCACACCTTACAGGTAACTGTTGCACTCTTTACTTCATCCTTATAAATAAACAGACGTACTCTAATTCTATAAGGCACAGTTCTAATCGAGCTCATCGTCTTCTCCCATTTGCCTGGTAAAGAGTAGAGCTTCTTTGTCAAATTCAAATGTGAATTATGCACAAAAAACATCAACATCATCACATCCTCGATCTCAGGTCCTTCCAAACACCTTGCCATCCAGCTTTCTGCGCTAGACTCGCGCTGGCGTTCCGCATTTTACACAAGCCATTGCAATGCTGCACTTGCTCCTTGATGTTAATCGTGCACAGGCCACTTGACATGTGTTCAGCATCTGAGCTTCATTTGTTTTCTTGCCGACGAGGAATTCGATGGGGCAGTGCATGGTTACTCCATACCACGAGGCAAAGTTCCAAGGATGATAGAGAAAACCGTTGTCAATGACGATATGATACAGTTCTTATTGATCCTGCTGTGAGTGCTTGAAATGTAAAATGGGCCAGGATACCTAGTTAAGACAACCTCCTTGGAATTCTTGTATTACAAGACATAATTTGCTCTGTACATACTGAAGGTATCAGACTCGTGGCTTAGTGTTGTGCTGGATACTGCTCATAACAAAAAGTCTACAACTCTTTCTTCTACGGTACCGATGAAACAGTGACATTCTTCTTTGAGCTGTTTTTGAAAGTCTAGTGGATCGAAATGCATACTTGGCAAAATAGAGGGTGGATTAAAGACACGATTAAAGAAAATTTCCTTACCAGCATCGTGTCCTAAACTGCTCACTTCACATCAAAACACACTAAGTCCCCCTCCCCTTTCCGGAGGCTGGACATCTTGATTCACTTCTCTTACAGTCTTGTATTGGCAAGTTCTAAATTGATGACATGGTAATAGTACGGCTTTAACGCAGATCAGGGCCAAAGAGCGGCGATATGATTAAATTTTAGGACAATGTCTCGCAAACTTTTTCAAAACGTTAAATTGTCATTTTGTCCATCAGAGGCCCCCAATGCGAAGCGGTGCAATATGGAAACTACCCTAAAAATAGAGAAAACACCTGAACTAGTAAATGAAGTGTAGTTGGGGGATGCTGTTGATTTTGAGACGAAAAAGACAGCCATGCCACAAAAGACATCTCCAGTAGGACTGCCTCATACTGGTCGATGGGGTGTGCAGGAAAATATAGGAATGGGGCATTACACCTTGCCCCTACTCCCATGGAGGAGAACAGATACTAAGGCCCGACCTTAACCAAAAGGCTGAAAAACGATCATTGGTACCCAACTTTGCTTTGCTATTTTCCCAGTGACTTGCGGCTCCTTACATGATTAAGATCAAACACGTTCTTAGATAAGTAAAATGATTTGGTCGTCAATGTCCAAGAGCATAATTTGCTCAAGATTAAAAAAAGTCTTATCTGCTATTCTAATAGAGCTATCTTGGAATCTGCTTCGGTTTACTGTTTTCATGTGCAAGAAAGAAAGACAAAGTAGAGCCACATTCCAAAATGCCTTAAGAACGGATACGCACTCTTAAAATAACTCTTTGTAACATCAGGTATGACTTCAGTACTTAAAAGCAAAATTTACGGAAACAAAATATACTGTAACACCACTAGTCAGCTACTCGATAAGTGTTTTGGACTCAAGTTGTTCTTTGCACGCTACAGTGGCTTGACCAGTCCTCTTACAATCGAGAGGACAAAATATTGTTAAGAAACCACACCCTGTTTTGAAACGATTGAAACTTGTAAACTTGAAAGTACCATCATAGCTGACTCTATCTAATAAAAAAGCCTCATGCTTGAGTTAATTAGTTATACTATAGCAACGGCGACTGTGATTCCGTAATTAATATACTTTTATGAAAAGAAAGAAGATTATGGTAGGATTTTATGGGAACTAGCTGACTTAGGTATGCCTACAAGCTTTTCGGGTTGGATACTGTCAGCAATGTCCCCTTATACTAAGTACAAAACACAATCATAACGATAAATTTGGCAATTTACAAGATTGACTTTTTGAAGAGTCCCCTCACCCCAAGAGACTCTCGTGACTTGCAGGGAGATGCCTGAACGGAAGCACAAAGATACTGTTCATGAGACGCTAGTCTTTTCATATTTTTGTGGATCTGAAAAGTTCTGGGAAAATGCTTTGAAAAGAACAGAAATGTGACGTCATATCACCCCTATGACATCGTCATAGAATATTTTCTTCCTGAAAATGGTCACGTCGGCGTCATTATACCTCTCCCGCTGAAGTCACTAAGAGCCAGCGGACCTACGTTTATGACCTGCTGGTAGTATTAAGGTAGCCGCCCTGTTTTAGCATAAAATCCAAGTATGACAATAGAAATATTTCTCATAGACTGTTCATGTTCATATCCTAGAAATCATTACATTCTAGTGTGACTGCTGGAATTCAGATTTACATGCAGTCATCTGCACAAACTACGCGTCAACAAACGTTTATACATTGAGTATAAACAAAGCAACACTTAGCATAGGAAACACTAATTTCAACAGATTAAGGAATAAACATGTCAATACATTACGGAATAACTTAACACCTAAGTACAAAGAATGCTCCCATAACATTAGACTGGTACATCTAACAGAGTGTATGACAGTGTGAATTTGGGCTCTTCAAGTAAAAGCACTTTTTAACTATACGATTTAGATGACTTATACAAGTAAGGGCTTAGGTGTTAATTCGCAAAACGTGTTTAAAGACGGTGCTCAAGGGGGCACTAACACAAATGGTGTTGCAATTTTAAAAATCATTATTTGTGAGAACAGCTAATTTTAACTTTACCTTTTAACTGGGAGGGAGGGGGGCTAAGTTGCATATTCAAGTAAAAGGATGATCAATATGTAGTGTCAGTTCCTTTATAAACTATAGAACGAAATTGACGTTGAAGGTATTGCCAAAACGTTGTGTATGACGACATTATTCGTGCTCCTGCAGTTACTAAAAGTGCAAATTGCATAGCATGTAACATGTTTTTGAGAAATAGTATTGTCTTCTTGCGAGGAACGAATGACCTGGGCACATCTTGTGCACTTTGACAAAAGATCGTCAAAAGTCACCAAAAATCATAAAGTATACTGAAATCGGAGTAATATCGAAAATAAAAAATTCTAGCACAGAATTTAGGACGTTATTTGCCTTTCGACTGATTATTTCGAAAATCAAAGGGTTGCGCATTGCTGTCATCGCACTCAGTTGAAGAAACTGATTTACTGTAGGATTGTACTCTGAACTGGAGCAATGAAACATAGTCATAGCTTTACAAAGGCCCTTACACGTAGCGGTGCCTTTGAGAGCCAGCGAGGGCCACAGGGTAGAAATAGCGGTTGGACCTCCAAAAACAGATAAACTCTTATGCGTCTTAAACACTTGCAGTCTCTTATGGGTTCGGGTCCAGGGTGGCCTGCCCATTCTATCCCCGTCTCCAAGATGCTGATGCAATTTAGAACATTTTGTCCTGAAGGAGTAGTTGTAAACTAAGTATTGGCGTTTTAAGTACCTACACCGCTGCTTCTACTTAAAGTAGCAAGCAGACAGGAAAGGAAAGAAAAATCGGAGCTGATCGTTTGCGAGAGAAAGGAATATAGTAAAAAAACTAATCAGGTAGAGCATGCCAAAGATACGTTGCAGCAACACTGTGCTATTACTTGAGTTATGGTCATGTGAGTCTGCTCCCCGAATTCGCAGCATGTGTTCTAGAATGTAGTTCTACACAAGGATAAGACATATTTATGGGACGATGTTTATATGACTATATTTTACACATTCAGTTTCTTAAAATTTTCCAATTGTAAGTGTTTAAAACTTGCAGTGACACTGAGAGAAAGCCAAAATATATCATTACTTGGTATCTCTTTAAACTTGACGTTTCAAATCCTCTCTTCTCGAAAAACTTTGCTCATATCTCTTGAATGCTTTTATCACATCTCATATCAATTAATCATTACTGCAAGCCATTAACTTGCGTATATTTATTCCAGGCATTGCGAGCATCCTTGCTTTATTGACATGTCATTTCATATCCATTTTACCATCATGAAAAGGTGAGACCATGTAAATAGGTTGAGTGCACCCCGCCTCCTCGAAAACAGACTTAGCTGGTTATGTGCCTTCGTAATTTACGAGGGTAAGTAGGCCGATATCCAAGAAGTTATTCAACAGCTCCAATGCTATATACTCCTGCGTCTTTCAAGAGGTGATTCTAGTTTTATGAGCATTCAAAGTACAGAATCCGAATATTTTGAAACCATACAAACTGTTTACGCCAATGAGCTTGGGTTAGACATTGTTTGCTTGGGCAAACGTTAGAAGGGCAATTTAATGTTCTGTAGGCACCCCAACTTGTACTTTTTGTAGATATTTATCACATACCGGTAGATCATCCAAAATTGTTGACATTTCAGGAGAATTGGTAATAACCTCAGTCTCTACAAGGTCCAAGCTCGAATTACAAGGAGGTTTCAGGTTCTTCTAACTTTACTCTATACAGGATGTAAATATTTCGTATCAAAACGGTTTAAAAAGAGAACTTACTCAATATGTTTGTGATTTCATACAATGTTGTTCCCTTTTAGCCAAGGAAAGGCCACTTACGTAACATCAAAATATTTCAGATACATCAATTTGTACAATATTTATTCCCAAAATTTTGCATTCCAAAACACACTACATTTTAAACATTCAGCTACAAGATGCTGATAGTTGTCTCTGCCTTAGCTGCTGGTTTTTAGGTATAGAAAATTCGCATAGTTACCATAATAGAGGGCCTTTTGACTTTTTAAATTATCAACTTCCCTAACTGGACAAAGCATCGTCCGTCAAGTAAGGCCACCTAATCATATTAACTATTCTGACGAGCATCCTCATTATCTTTGGATGTAACGTTTGCTACTTTTGCCTCACTTTCAATCCCACTGTCAATCTGTAACTAGATACCGATGTAGAGAAGTAAACATTAAATATCTGATATTCAAGTTTTGATTAGGTTCTTCCATTAACTGCTTTGCAAGGCGCAGAAGTTTGATCATTAATCCTGATATGAGAGTATGGTGACAGTTGCTTTTCGTTTGTGCTTTACATGCACAAGTTGATCTGGACTCAAGTTTCTTATGGAAGTCCAACTCTTTGGCCTGATCTTATAACTAACAAACAATATTTTGTAGCTTGTTAAACAAAATATAGGGTTAGAACACCAGTATTTATACTTTGAAAAAAATGAAGTAGGAAATTGACGTGATTGCGGGTGCCACAGATCCTAATAACAGATCAAATCATCCAATGGCAGTAACGAAATTGTTTTCAGTCAGTGATGTTGCTATGATTTTATTTCGCTCAACGGCAATGAAAGGCAACACAAACGCTCGTCTTTTATCAGTAATTACTGCATTAGTGGCCGTGGTGGACGCGCCAGTCCTGTTCCTAGCGAAATGTTGAACACTTTCCAAAACACCACTTCTACCAATGTCACCGATCTTGCAAGAATCGAAGGCGGAGTGAATCTAGGTCACCTACGCCCATAAAACATTTTATATGCTTATAAAATGGAGTGGGTGAAAGACAAGACTTCTATGAAGTAGTGACTATAGTTGACGATATGGATGGCAATTGTTATCAACAGGTTAATGGCAACATGTCAGCAAAGATCGTCTCACAACAGAAAGCGAGTACTTTGCCGTGTTATCCTTTGTCCTTGCACTTGTGGTCCTTTAGCTAGATTTCTCTAGTAGATTTAGTTTTCTGATAGAAACACTTTTTCATCATGAGGTGTGTAGTCACAAACCTGCAAATTTGTTCGACTCACAAGGTATCATTGCTTGTAGGCGGAATCTTCGCTGTGGAGCACGCAAGGACCCAAGGCAATAGGTTGGCAAACGTTGGTCGTGGAGAAGAGATCTAGGGGTACAAGCATGAGACTCCATACCGTCTCTAACTGTCATCTGTGCAGGAACTTCTCCAATAATGCTAATAGTAGCATTGTATGCCCCTACTCCCCAGCAATCTTGTTTAGACATCGGACTATGAATGAAAATGGAGGTGAATTCAAGAGCTGACATAGTTTTCGGTTTTGAGCTGTGATCACCACACAAAACTATTTTTTTATACTGTTTTTTACAAGAGGATGCTTTAATAAGAAACAGTAGTGAAATAGACCTTAAAGCAGATTGACGGGACTCTCATTTCCTATCAGTAAGGAACAGCCAATGGAAAAATGAAAAGTAAATACATATAGAGAGGACGTATTACAGAAAGAAGACAAAGAAAAAGAATTTAATTGAAAATAGGCTATTTATATTTGAACATTAAATGTGTGAAAAAGCATTTAAACAGGTAACGTTTTATCAGGGTGATTTAAAAGGTATTGAAGTGTGTAAGGTGTTGAAAAAGAAAAAATTGTCTGTTGATTTGGTAATTCCAAGAAGCAAATCTTTCTTTTTGGGTATTAGCAGTGTGTGCGACTTTGTCATGGTGAAAATCGTGTTATGTACACTGCTGACATTGCCATATCATTTTATAGTGCGGGGTGAACAAAAACTATTCGATACTTTACAAAGTACCTTACTTTAGCTAAAGTGTTAGTAAGTAAAGACGTAGCCCAGGGACCTTGGTTCTGGTGGGCGTTTTGGTGGGCTCTTCACCCTTGGATAACATCTGAATTACTCACAAAGGGTCAAGCTTTCCTTGGTGGTTATAACCCTTATATTACTATTACCCCTGTTATAGCCCTATACAGAAAGTACATGCGAAAGGAATTCTTGTGGCATTAGTATACAATCATCTTCTGTCTTATTGTCTTATATACAATCATCTTCTGTCTTATTGTCTTATATACAAGATACAGAAATAGAGTAAGCGGTATTGGTGCCATTAACAAGTCGGTCTCCAAAATTGTGCCGAGTTTCACGTCAATGTTCATTGGTAGAGGAACTGACGAGACAACAATGGCAACAAAAGCCTCGTGGATTACCAGTAGTGCTCGTAGCTCATTGTGTTAAGCAACACAAAGATGTTTTAGTGAGGGTTTCCTGGTTTGAACTGCAGTGCCATCGTTCTTTATTGAATTTTCAAACTTGTCATTCAAATCTTCTCATCTCAGCTGTATCAATTATGTTGATGAATATAGGATATTATGTATATCAGTACATGTTTGACCTCACATATATGACGGAGACAAGCATCAATGAAACATTACATAACCTAAATAGAACTCGAATTATTTCCTTGTCTGTAAAGTACATTTAGAGTATCTTACAATATTTTCCCTAAGCATATTTATTTAGACATTTTTTGCATGTTTTCAAGTATCCTCTAAGAGCTCTATAGAGACAGAAAATAAGAATGATGTCTCGTGATTAGAATACGTTTTATTGATACCTGTAAGATAAACTGTAGCTTTCAGTAGTGTTTGTCACACTCTCTTAAGAACATAACTGTGTAACAGTTTTGATGCAATCACCGACTCGTACACCATCAACAAATTTTTACATAATCAGGACATTCTGTAAAGAAACATCACGATTGAAGTGGTCATGCACTGTTTCAAGCTAAAATATAAACATATATTATTTGTGAAACTGAAGAAAAGAGATAGAAGTAAATAGGTACTTGTTTAAATAATAAAATGAGGCGATAGCAGAACAAAAATTATATGAAAAAATATAATGACATTAAAGACTAAGAGGAAACACGTATCTTCATAATATCATAGGAATCATTTACAAGGTTTATTGACAATCAGATATTCACTTGTAATCTGTACATCTGCGGATGAAAGCTCTTACTAGGAGTATTATTTTCTTTTCTTTTGACTAATGCTGTTTGGCCCCTTTTCATCTCCCTGAAGTTAATTGAGCTCTTGTGGCATCTATAGTTCATAAATCGTATGCCTCGAATACGAAGCTAAAACTCCAATTAAACAAGTTACTCATCATTTTTGAACTTGGAAGTTAAGGATTATTGATTTTCCCCGGGGAGCGTCTCGCAGCCTTCTTCTTACTATTTTGAGATTCTCGTCGTTGATCTCCGTTCTACCATGTGAAGATAGATTCTTGTAGTTATACTGTTACTCTCGCAAGAGTGCTTTAGCTACTCTTTTTGTGTTATCTATCCTAAAGTACCTTGTGGGTTAAAGCGGCTTCGTATTACTCTGGAAAGTTTTAATGAATGACCGTCAACCTCATTTTAGCTGTACAGACGTTCACAGATCTCGTGCAACATTGTCAAAACTAGACTTAGGATATATGCTTTAACATTTGAGCTTGCTGCCCATTCACTTTAGTAGTTTAGTCTCTACCCTAGACTTTTGCAGGTATCGCTCTCGACTAGCTTTTGAGGCAGGTGTCTAACCCTTTCTGATCTTTAGACCTCTAAATCTAATTCAGCTTAAGTTTGCCATTACTGGTCCTTCCCCTATGTTTTCTTCATCCTCTCCTAGTGCGATTTTACGGAAACCTTTCATTTGCATTCTATCGCTAAGTGTTTGTATAGTTGTATAAATTTATGTTTGAAAGGTTCTGAAATGATGTGTTCTGTACCATTTCTAGGTTTATGCAAACTAAGGCAAAGCAGGCGGATAAACTAAGCACTTGAAGTTGTCATTCCCTTTAGGACTTTCTTTGTCTTTAACAAACCATTTCCTTTTGATTGACCTTTCCCTGGAGATTTGTTGTTCTGTAATCAATCTGCTCAAAGCCATTTACAAGTAATTTCTTCTGGGACTGCAAAGAAAGCTACGTTGAAATAGCCTTTGTGTGATCAACAAGTCTTCCACATTCCTTAAGTTTCTCAATTTGCTAAGGGACTGGGCCCGTAGAACTTGTACGACCTCTTTCGTGTTATCTTAAGAAGTGCTTTCTTCCCGGCTGTGTAGTTAGATATCTGGGAATATCAATGACTTTCTTTCTTTTTTTTATTGGTTCCTTTATCAAAACTAGAGAGTTTGAAAGTTAAGTATAAACATCGCCGCTTTTTGTGTTAAAATACTTAACTGTTTTCTTTTCAGAATGTTTGCTTATGGTATGGAACATCAAGATAGCTCGAAATAGTAAAAAATTGTTGTAATTGCAACTGACATTTATCAGATCGCAAGTCATCAGATTGGAATGCGAAAAGGAAAGAACGTATTTCAAGCGCAGCCATTCTTAGAAAAGCCAAGGAAATTGATGAACAAAAGAAGAAATATGCTGGTTTATTCTTTCGACTAACTATAAAGTCGAGGGACCATTACAACCAGCCTTGCACTGGCAAGGAAATAAGTAAAGTTTGGAGATATTTGCACTCTCTTTTGATGTGGTAAAACTTTTATTAGTTTAGTTTTTATGGATTTGCTCTCTTATCTGTTTCACTATTTAAGCTTCTAGCTGTAACTTGCCACCTCTTTCTCTAAAGTAAAAGCAACCTTTAAATAAGAGAAGTTGAAAATATCAGATCTTCCCCTTAAACAAGAGAACAAATAAGCAATTGCAGCAATTTATTCCATCTCTTTTCATTTGTGTTTAGTTTTCTTGATGTCATTAATTTCAGGATCTTTTCCTGGGGTAATAATAATAATTTTTTTTCTTTTTATTCCGCCCGGCAAGTGCATTTGGGACGGGCGATTTCTAAGTGGATTTACAAAGAATAGCAACGAAAACAACAACAACAAAAAACAAACAAAAAACAACAAACCACTAACCCCAAAACACAATCACCCAGACAACTAACTATAAGAAGAGTGACAAAATTAAGAACATAAAGAAAGAACGCCTACGTTTTAAAAATAGTTCAAAATCGCTCGGTCAGTCCAATCCTTTTGTCTTCTACTAACTGAATAATATGATCAGCGTAAGGTCACTTCTGTTTATTTTCTTAATACTCGGTTGCTGCCCAGTTGATAATTCTTTAATAATGTTTCAAATTTGACTACGTTGGCTGAGTAAAATCCAAGTGTTGATATTTCTAATGTAAGTAGATTCATTTTTTCTCTAGGATTGATTAAATCATTTTGCATTGACTTTGTAGTGTCGCAAATTTTCTAGATTAGTTTCAAAGCAGACGTTTAACTCCACCACAGTTATATTGTTGTCTCGAATCAAAGCAATATTTGGTTGCAGGGATGTAAATAGTTCTCCTTGGCTTTTGTAAACAGAAAGGTCAGCAAGTTATGAAAGGCTCCCTTGACTGTAGAAGTGAGGTGATCTGCAATGGTCTTCAAGACGTTGTTGTTGACTGACGTACTATTTACCAGACTTTACTCTTAGCTCTTAATCTAAAACAGTACCCCTTTTCCTATGCTTACTAAGAATTTATTTCACTAACCCAGCAGAACATAACAAGGTTTTGTGGATACACAGAAACAGCTCACTGTCTGCCTGCCAACTTTTGAGGATACCTTTCCTTTGACGTCAGCTAATAAGTTGTGCTTTCCTCCCAGTCAACACTCTTAAACAGATTCCCAGTGTTTTACTCCACTGGAACTGGGTTCAGGAAAACTATGGTCTAATACGGTAACAATGAGTTTTTAGAACTTTTTATTGTTGGTTATTATCAATGCGTCTTCAATACAGGTGCTTTCCATGATGCTGACAACTCATCCTTAGTATTGTCGACAATTACAGAAATATGTGAGTTTCAAACAGGTGGAACTAGGCTCAAAGAGTCCTTGGGGAAACCGTTATTCAGAGAACGTTGACCATTTACTTATGGTAACTGTCTGTGTATTTTGTGGTTAATCACCTCTATTCTGTATGAAATTTGATTTAAATTACCTTGTGCTGATGAATAACGATGGGATTTGATTGGCAGACATCAAATTGGGAAGAGAATAGCTTGCAACAAATTATTTTAGCTATCTCTCACTCTGAACACCCCTATTATAGGCACAGAAGAAATGTGAATAGCTGGAATGAGCTGTGACAGATAAAGGGGCGGAGAAAGTAACTGTGAACTCACGATAGTAATTCTCTATCGCATCAAATACCCTGTGTATGTTACCACCTTTACCTTCTTTTAACATAAAAATGCCATAGATAATGTTCAGAGACATAATGTAGAAGATAAAGAGAGAACGCTGTCACCAGGATTTCAACACTGAACCGTTCCTTCCCCCGAGTGTTAATTTTCCAACCGAAACATGGACACCCGATGAAAGGCTCTCGTAGGTTTTCTAATTGCCACAATGTTATCAAATCTTCTTTAGTGTGGACATCAGTATTTTGCTTCAAGCAAATATGGAGCCCACGGCTTTTGCCGATTGTGTCTTTGTCAGATAAACACAAAAATTATAAAAATATCCAGGTTTTATGTTTGCTGAAAGCACAAGACAAAAGTAACAGTTCTTAATACGCACAGGGTACTGTCATACATCAATGGGTGGATAGTATTTCTACTCCTCAGGGAAAATGGGTTTGCTCTTCTAGTGCTAATGCAAATATTCTGTGCTAGCTATTTAAAGCTTTATAAATTTTGACAGGAAATATTAAGCTACATGGCGGATGTGAAAAGATGGGGATGGAGCTCGAAGTTTAGAGGCAGCTCAAATATGTGACGTAGAGGAAGTTAATACAGTGGGTACATGATCAATGTGACATGATGCGATCGAGTTTAATTGTGGAGGCTGCTCGAAGATATGATGTCAAGGAACGTAATTTACATGGTGCTAGAACACTTAAGAGAATAAGATGGAGAGAGGGTTCGAAGTAGACGGAGGGTGGTAAAAAGGCAGACTCAGAGGAAGACTATAACGGAATGTCTATATGGATAGAGTGACTGATACGAGGAGATAAGACCTAGCGATCAAATATTTAACCTCAGTAAATTGAGAAAGCATGACGCTAGAAGAATTTAGTGAGTGTCCAAGGCTTTATAAACTTACTGGATCCACGATCCGGTTTGGATCCAATCTTGTAATTTGAATATAAGATTTGCTTCAGAGTTTATAAGATAAGATATCGCAGATAGTTTTTAAAATTTCATACGTGAAGAGCTGTCATCCATTTCCCGTCACCAATATGGTGTTCCATAAGATTATTTGTCAGATTTTAAAGCGTTGAAAATGTTCATGGTAATATTTCTACCCCAATCCCTTCACAACAAGGGCATTTCATCTTAAGATATTTCTAGTCTATTTAGCGTCAAAATTTTCTGGTTCTATTTTTGTCATTAACACTCCTCAGACGGCAAGGATCCATCTGTTTTATAAGCATGGTATAGTAGCATCACGTAGGCGTTGATTTTCTATTATGTGAATTCTACGAGAGGGATTTTCCCTACAGATGTACAGGAACATTAAGTAGAGTCATTTCCGTAATTGAGATTGACAGTGAAAAAGATCCGTTGATGGAAAGTGATTTTGGCATTTGATGCAACAAATCCTGGTTTCACTACTTTGTGGATTCTTTCTACTGAAGTGGTAAATAATATATTTCTTTTCTCTTATAGAATTTTGCCGATTTTGATTTACATCTGATGCTGTTATCTTACAATGTGCTGTACAGTTATCACAACCTCCACCACGTTGTTGACTTCAAACAATTAAAGTGAAAACAGCTATGAATCATAATTATCATTATTATTGTCATTATCAAATACACTGTTAGTTTTATTCTTAGATACATCAATTCCTTTATCTTCGATCTCTTCATGTGTTTTGTATTGTATCAATTATGAAAGGACTTGGTTTTCTGGCATTGTTTTCTTATTTTGTGGTTTGTAACTTTTGTGGATCAAATTTTGTTTCTTTGTAAACATGGTCCTGACTTTATTTCATTTTGCCACAAATGATTTTCTGGCTTCAAACTATGGTTATGTTACTAATTCTTTGCCCATAGAGAAAAAGTGTACAGAAAGATAAAATTGTTTTCCTAAAGGTCAATTTAAAAGAGAAATAAAGCGCGTAGAGAAGGCTGGGCAATACGTTTGTCGCCCACCGAAATACCCATCCCTTGCATCGATCTTACAATTTCGTCGATAATGTTTACGAAAGCACGCGCGACTTTATGGGTTATATTGATAGTTTCGTAAATCCTTCTGAAAATGCTCTTAGACCAACGTTTGCTTCGGAAACTTGCCTTTCTCATTTTCATGCGGTTTTAGGCTCCCATATTTCGTAAAATAAAATAAATGATTCCCTCGTGAATTCATAAACTTCACGAGCCACAGTTTTATATCACTATGCATCCACCCTCGTATCAATAGGTAATTTATTCTATAAGATCAATGAAGCCAAATAGAAGTCCTTCTCCACTGAATCAAATGTTATGCTTATCATCGGTCTTACATAACATCTGCAATTGCTGTGATTTAGGGAAGTGGCACTGTACCCCAGGATTGGAATAAGTCAATTACAGTTTTGGTCCACAAATAGAGATCAACAGATTTACCAGCAAATTTTTGCCAAATAACCCTCGATTCAATTTCTCTCGAAATTTGTGTATCGGTTGTCAGAAATAGATTGTATTAATATCTGACAGGAAATCAATTTATTAAAACTTCCCTCCAAAAAGGATTTATCAAAGGATCACGTCTTGAAGAAAGCTAAACTGAATCAAAGGTCTGTTGTTGTTGTACTTCTTGATTTAAAAATACGTTTGATGAAGTTTGCCATATACCGATAACAGTAGTTCTAAATTATCACCACGTTCCGGATTTTGTAATATTTGCAGTTTCAAGTTGATATGACCATTTCTATACATCTCTTACCTATGAAAATTTTCACACTGATTTTGTTTATGTTGGATGGGGTGTATTATAGTAAGCCTGTCTAAGCCCTCTGAGATTTAATCTGGTTATGAACACCTTCATTCAATATATAGAACCTGATAAATATTTGCAGCTGGGTTTCTCCTTTCTAAATTACTCCGACCTTGACATTGGTATCAGTTTGCGGATGATCCATGTGTTCTCAAAGGACGAGAATACAAGAAACAAATTTTTCTAAGTATTTGGTGCACCTGGAGTGGCACAGAGTAATAAAACACAACGTGTGCATTGGGAAACAGCCCCTCCAGCGCTGGAAGAGACGGTGACATGTCATTAGGTGGTAACTGCATTGTATTGCGTTCTTCCTACACACCACAACACCCAGCAAAAGCCCCATTGCAACGAAGAATGTCACTGCCTCGACTGAATCTAAAAGTTGAAGGTACATTTATCATTATCCCTTTTCTTCAGCTTGCTTTCCTCTTTACCTTTCCTGCATCTACTTCTCCAGTTTTTGGGTTTCCTTGCAGTAATGTCATGTTCTTTTAAAAGGGAGTAAACTCAGTGCCCAAAGAAGCCTCTCACTCCCATTTCTATTGGAAGACCAATCTACTTCTATTGGAAGTCCAAACATTCTCTTCTCATCTACAAACTAGAGGTTTGTATCTCAATTCCTTTCGAAAACATACCTTATCTCTAGTACTCTCGAATGGAACCGTGACTATTGGTGTCGGCAGGTGTACTAGCATTCGTATTATAATGGTCGGAACCCTTTCTAAGTAATATCTGCCCAAGTTCATTAGTAGTGGCAGTTTGGCTCTTGCAGTTCCCTTACAGGACAGCTCTCTTTACCTTGGCAGATGTTTCCAATTTTTAATGGACAATAGCGATCATAATGAATAACATATAACCATAGTTAATGGAGTTTTAGATCAACTTGAGTATCCGGCTCTGCATTCAATTTTCAGGCTGTTGGTTTAAATACGATATCTCTTGTCAAATATCTCATGGCATGTAGCAATTTGCGACATAGATATTACACGGGCGAAAACTATTCTTGACTCAAAATATTATAAGAACGTCGGTTGCTGGCTGAAAATCCCACCATGTAGTGCACTTGATATTGCCATTTAAGACAAATATAAGTTCGGCCTCAATTCTTTATATTCCTGTACTAAATTCATTCTATGTCAAGTGATAATGTGTAAAAACGTACTTGAAGCTGAAAGCATTGATATTCAAATATCTTCACCGTAACAAAAACAGAAAATATGGTAGTTTTTAATTGAATAAAAGTGTCAGAGAATAGATCAAGTATCAAAAAGAGTTTAGTGTTACCAATTATGTGACAACTCAAGGCTTTATAGTCAAGACCTAGATTCATGACAGTTTCAAATATCATATCACTTTGCACTTAGCACAAGACACTTAATTGCCTTCGACACAACATATACAACTTCACTTGGCGCTATCTGAATAACACATTGCCTACTCGTAAAACTTTGAGGTTATGAAAAAGGTGCGAGAGAATTTTATATTTTGCTTGTCTAAGCCCCCAAAATCTGCAGCATTCGTTTTGGGCTGCGAAGTTTATCTACATCAGGGACGTAATAACTGGCGTCGTGAGTCAGTTCTTGGCATCATAGCTCCTTTCATTTCTTCCTCAAACAAAGGTAACTCAGTATACTATGACGTTGCTGACTTTCCCTCACCATCGTTATGAACTGGAAGAATAGATTTCCTTTTTCATTTATTAATTAAGCGGAATAATGATTTAAACATTTTAAATATAATTTAATCATTGGCTTTGAGACAAACATGTGTTTAAATTTTCCTACAAGAGATACCATCGTCTGTGCTCAGAAGCAAATCAAAAGATTGAAATGCGATTTGTTGCACTCTGCATCAGCTCGAATGGAGAAATATTCAAGAACAAATGGCACTATTTCTCAAAAAAATGGTTATCATTTTGTGGTACAGTTAAAATAGTTATCTACGTGCCTGCCAAACGTGCGTCGACGATAACTGTAATTGACGTTTCAACCATCGATGTTTAATACCAGGTAGTAACAGGTATTTATTTTAAGCTTTCTTAAAGAAGTGCTTTTAAGGATCTTCTCTCTTCCAAGAAGTTCCTCGTTGCTTGAATAATACAGTAGCAGTGCTAAAAAATCTACATCTGTAGATAATTTCAGATATTGAATCTCTCTATGCTTATCTTATGGCAAATCCTTTAGAACTACTTTTTCTGCTCCGTCCATCTCAATTTGGAAAAGTACAATTGATGGCATGATTTCATTTTTGTACTATTGCTGACTCTTTCTTGCTTCTAAGGGAAAAAAGACCGCAGATTTTGCACATTTGTGAAATCTGGGGATTTTTTTGGTAATTATTAGGACGTTTAGGAGTTCGAAATAAATTCGAATGTCTCGAAAGGTTAAGATCTGAGACAAAAAAGACTCAATATTTGATGTCATAAATTTTGCAGATGTTCACTTCTCAAGCATTTTGAGATACTGTTTCCCTTAAGAAAATTTAAACAGAGAGTATTTCTTTATTAATTTTAACACCTCAAAGATATGATTAATGCAAGAAGGGAATCCATCAAACCCAGCCCATCTTGTGCTTCCTCTACAAAAATAAAATAAATAAGAACTCATGAAAATAGTCTTTGCTCTGCCTTAGTTAGCATTCAACATTTCATTATGAAATGGGCTACTTCAGGTTGCCAAAGATAGCTTCGACATGAAACAACTTTCTTGGTGACCAAAAGCTGCTGATTTGCCGATTTTACTGGGGGTAACGTTGGGCACTTTACATTTTCACGACTAAGGGTCTACAGTAAAAAATTCAAGTATCGTTTTGTCAACAGATCATTTCTGCTGCTGTTGTCCAAGTAAACTTAAATAATACACCCAGAGGCGTCGCGATGGCATCTCTGGAGGGGGGTGTAAGACTAAATTTACCTGAAAAATTCAAATTTTACCTGAAAACTTTTTTTGAGAAAAACACATATATTAGGGAAGTTTTAAGATTATTGTAATGAAAAGCGACTGTTT
>JAAAKL020001165.1:0-32775 GCA_010016065.2 Carybdea cf. marsupialis auct. non (Linnaeus, 1758)
AATCAATTAATCAGTTAATAGATAGAGCGATAAATCAGCTATTAAACCACCTAACTAACTAATCCCATTCAGCCATAAATTTATGGACCGATTGAATAGTTGCATATCCAAACATTAATCTATCGCATCTTGTAATTAGTCAGCCTATTGATCGAGAAGCTATTGGTAATTTGGTAAACAAATAGCAAAAGCTGTATACGTCTTTTAACAAAGGAAATCAGAATGAACATGTAGGTCTGCCAATCAAATAACTAGCTATTAACTTAAACAATTTTCCATAAATTGATAAATTTGAACACTGATTAGTCAGAAAATACTGAATTGTTTAATGTAAGATAATATCAATTTATTTTAGGGAGAGAGGCGTGGGTTATGGGTTCGAATCCCGTTAGTGACGTTTCTCTAGGGTCTTTCCAAATCTGTAAATAATTGCAGCTATGTTTTTTTTCCTCAGTTTTCAAATGTACTTATACGTCATTGCTCACGTGTGCTATACATATGAAGAGTTCAAACCTTGGGAAATACAAAAGATTGCTACACTCCACGCCCTCCAATCCTCTTCTAACATCTAGAAAGTTAAAAAATGACGATTCCTTGCCCGAGCCAAGTTAAGCTGATGGAGGTTGCAAGGGGAGCATTCGGGAGCCAGGCCCCTTCTCAGCACGATATCCATTTGCGTGTGGTTGAAATTGTCTGTTACAGATTAGTTTTTTCTTTGTTGGTGCTCTTCATGTAGGAGCAGGACACCATCGCCTTAGCACCCTTAGACCCGAAGTTACTTCTTGCTCCAAGAATTCCATTTCATCTCTTTATGGAGCTGCTCTCTTTAGAAAATTATGGCCGATTATCTTAACCTACTCGTTTCAGTCGTAAGTTCGTCTTCCGTTGTCCATTTTTTGAGTTAAAAACTTCTTATAATCTAAGTGTATCCCAATTCTTCTCAATCTCTTTTCATCTTACATCAATGTTATGATAACGGTCCCTCCAATCTGCCAAAAATGCTGTGTTTCTCTTGCTTTAAAAAATATTTATCTCAAAGGTTGTCTTTTAATCATACATATATTTTATACCTTCCCTACCACCCTAATATGCATATATTTTAAGGTAGACACAACATCGGAACTATGCTTAGCAGCCTATCTTCGAATATTTATTGTCATTACATTTCATCAGACGACCTTGCGTTCTAGGATGACGTCAGACGACCCTTATATGGTATTGAAGCGCAGAATCCAAGTTTTGGACAAAGAGTGCCAAGATTCTAAGCTCCCACCTTGGAAGATAGAAGTGCTGCAACGTAAGCTACAGAAGTTAAAAGAAGAATTGGCTCAAATGGAAGAAGATAAAATCAAAGCTTCGTTTACAGCTGGTCAACGCTAGGAATTTTTGCTTCTAATCTCCGTTGATATTGGCTGACTTGAACATGATTGATGGACTTGGTTTGGTCCAAGATTCCAAAATACAAGACATTCTTAAGGTATCGACACATTCTCTTATGCGTTGTTTCCCCTCCAGATTTTGATTTAAAAAATCATGATTCGGTATTTGACTCTGAAATTACTATCTCCTTAGGGAAGGAAATTTTGATTTAATCACATGTTGCGATCTAGGATTTATTCAACGAATAATGAATAAGGCGGTTATGAATCTAATGGTATTAGAAAGTTCATGTGGGAAATATACACGTATTGTAAATAGTTTCAAATAACAATGGAGAAAAACAACAAGTCTAAAAATATTCCAAATCCTTCTTCAGTGCAATATGAAAGCACCGTGGAAGTTATTTCGCTGAAACTCATGAAATAAATTCAGTAATACTTAAAAAACACGTTAAAAAGTATATATTTATATGTCCTTGTATGTTTTTAGCAAGTCGGGAATGTTTTTTATAACCTTCTTTTTCTTGATGATGGTGGCAATTGTGACAAGGTCGATAACGGTGACAATGATGACAAGGAATGTTAGGGTTAGGATGGTGCTGATGGTGGAAAAGATGACTATGGTGGTTTTCTTAAAGATTTTCTTTTTACTTATGACCCTTCTGATGTTCTCAGCCATTCTTGTAAATAACCAAGACTTCCCTTGTTTCAGTCGTAGAGCCAGGGTAGCCAAACTAACAAATTTACCCCGTTAGAATTCTAGCTTGTTATTTGCTTGCTCAGCAATCCCTTTCCTTTCTACGTTTTAAGTACCTATGACTATAATTAGAAGCCGTATAAGTAAGCCAAGTACCACAATTACTTACTTCATAGCTATGAAGGCCCAGGCTTTAATACCTTTCTGGCAAAACTTTCAATATTCGAGCTTACACTACGTATTTAGGTGAACTGGCATCGTCCCTGGTTTCAATCCTACTCAAAGTAAGAGAGTTTAAATATTCTAACTCTGTGGAGAAACAGCGTCAGAATGTGTCCTTAACTTCTCTCTACATCCCATTTGCAAAAATGTCTACCAACAAGAACTTGTTTCCAAATCTCATTTGTCTAACACGCACGTCTTTCCACTTTTTAAAACTGTAATGTACATGCGAAGTTTAACTTGTTTATGATTTTAATGTAACATATTGTAATATGATAGAGTTTAAGATAATTTTAGAAGAGTTTGTAATGATTAGTTAATGAACACAGGATAGCCATGTGAATAGTTTACAAAGTTATAACTGTAAACGAGCCATTGATGTACTCTGAGACTTTAAATATTGTCGTTGCATGATATTGTATTAAGACAGAAATTGAACCAAGGATAATCATTTAAAACTATTGTCATCTCAGTATTAAACCATTAGGATCAGTAATAGAAGCTCTACAGAGTGTACGTAGCATAATAAAAACAGAAAGGTGTAAACTATAGACTGTAAAGTTTTTGGTTTCTTTGCATGCTCCGTAAACTTCATTCTGTAACAAACTATAACGTCTACTTTAGATGCATGTCTGTTAAAGTTTTCTGTAGTAAACCAAGTCACCAAGTAAACCTAACGTAATGAAAAGTGAGGCTTCAGTAATAAATCATCATTCTGACATGTACATATGTAGCGTTTGGTAGTTGATGCTCAACACGCCGGAGTGTAAAAGTGATGTGTTAAAGCAATTGCCTGTGTTGGTAATTTCAGATAAATGAAAATTTCTTTAGTATTGACTTGTTTAAACTCTTTGATTCTACTAAATATTCTAACGCTTGTCAACTCAGTTGATGCCATCGATGGTAGAAATTTATCATGTCTTGAGTTGTAGTCTTTTTGTAGTCTTTGATTCTAGTATGAATATATAGGAGGTGCTGGAGTAGACACGCTATTACTTCCTTTCAAGGCTTGGTTAAATAAAAAGCAGTTGATATCATGCTAGAATTATGCATCTTATAGATTGACTTATTATATAGCATATTTCATACTTTTTAACTTGCTTGCACAATCATTTAGCAATTTTTTTCTTAATTGCTGCCTCCCAATTTTTCATTTACCCTTTCTTTCCTTACTTCCTCTGCCTTTCTATCCTTTACCTTCTTCACTCCTTCCATCTTCCTCTCTTTGCTGTTTTCTTTATTTTCTCTTTTTTCTTCTCCAATTCATCTTGATCCCATTTTCGCCTTCCATTTCTTCATTTTTGCTTCTCGTTCCTTTCTTTTCCCTCTATATCTTTTTTCTCCCATTTATTTTCCCTCCTCTGTTCTTCCTTTTCTTTTTCCCCTTTGTTTTATGTTCCTCTACTTTGTCATTAGTCTTTTTTCCCTTCCTACTCCATACATCCTTTCTTTTCATTTCCTTCCTTTTTTCCTCCTTCTTTTCTCCTCTTTGTCCTTTTCTTCTTCCTTTCCTCCTTCCTTTCTTACCACCCACATTTATTTATGACATTGATATTTTTCTTAGTCAGTTTTCAACAGCTTTACTTCCTTACGTTCCTACTACCTTAATTACCATCTTCTTACACACTACGTATTATTTCCCTAATCATTCACTTAACGTGCTTTCCTATTTAGCGATACATCAACTCTGAAATTTAGTCCCCAAAGCAGGTTTGACTTCCAGCTTGAGGTCTTTTCCCAAATTGGTGTGGCTTCACCCCATTTAGTCCACTGATCTCTAAAAAAGACTGGATCGAGCTTCACATTGTTTCCAACTACGAAAAATTGTAGTCACAAGTACTGGCCCCCATTAGTTAAAATAGCGCGGGGAAAGTCCGCCATGTTGCGAATCTTTGTTTATAAGCTTTGTGTGATGGGGACTGAAATGGCGTCCAAAATCTGACCTCACTTTCAGACAGAAGATGCTCGATTCAGTGTGTTTAGAGATCAGTGATTTAGTCACACTCTCCTCTGCAGTTTTCCAGACAGTGCAATCTGTGACCAGATCTTCTCTAATATCCGCTTTTTTGTACTTGTACCAGTACTTTTTTGGTCCACCGATATAATCACCTTTCAGTTCAATAGTAAGTATTGTCCTCTACCAACATACTATATCAAAATATACTATTCTTCCATTCAATTGATATGACAAAACCATCTCATTCTTCCATACTCGATAACATTTTCTAATGATAAGATGCCCTAGTAACCTCTTAGAATATACGTCATTGAATACTTGCCCAAGATGTGTAACCAAATTTTCTAGCCAAAATGTATTGGCTGATTATTGTTCCCTAATTAACAGGAATTACTTATGGACTAGCATTGGCTTTTAAATTTTCGTAGGAATGACAAGTATTTAAATTATTTAACAGAAGAATCTATTGTCCATCTATTTCATAACAAAGATCATTCGAACAGATGCTTTTACTTGCTGTTTATCATCAGTCTCAATTTCCAAACAGGACCTTAGAAACCATTGGGACAATGAAGGGCACGTGTCCCCCATTAATGCTACAGTTTTGTCACATTTGTATCCCCCCCCACACACACACACAATCGACACACATACACTTGACACACAGACACACTCGAAACACACTCGACACATGCACAGACTCGACACTCGACACATGCACAGACTCGACACTCAACACATGCACAGGCTCGACACTCGACATATGCACAGGCTCGACACTCGACATATGTACAGGCTCGACACTCGACATATGCACAGACTCGACACTCTACATATGCACAGGCTCGACACTCGATACACACAAACACACTCGACACATACACACATTGGAAACACATACATACACACACTCGACACGCACACTTACTCGTCACACACACTCGTCGCATTCACACATACACTGTCCGCAAACTAACATACTCTCCACACACACTCATTTTGACAACCATAGCTACATTTTTGTGTAGTGTTGGTGACCAAAATCAAATAAAATGAGCTTGTTCACAAATAGAAACTGCAGCCCACTTTACTTAAAGCATAAACGTACTTTCCTCTATTGGATATTTTATTGAACTTCCATTTTAGCCAGGAAGAACTCCACAGATATCCAAGTTCAATAATATCTGTCCTAGCTTAATTTCTCTTTCTTCAACTAACTAAACTGCTAAGGAAGATCGCTGATTATAAGAGCATATCTACTGACGTCCCATCACGTGTCTACTGATACCCAACTAGATCTCAGACTACTTTCAAATCAGGAGAGTTTCCTGAAATAAAACGAGTACGATTTGGTTTGGCAAGAACTGCAATGCAACGTACCAAATGAACATTTAACACGAGTTATTGCCATTTCTACATTACTTGTCCTTATATATATATGCTGAAGCCACAACACCGCTTAGCCAAGCAATTTTATCTTTACGATTATTTATATAGTAACTTGAATAGCCATTAGACTCCAGCCAAAAGTTTCTTGCCACGTTATGGCACAGCACGAATGAAGTTTAAATACCAGTGTTTGTGGTTGAAAATGTAAATAGAATATCTGCAGGGTGCACCGCATAATTGATGATTCTGTTTCTCTCAAAGACATATGATTGAAGCTACAATTAAGATAAAGAGCACACCTGGGGAGTGAAGTCACATTTTAGAAAGATAAGAAACGAGAAAATCTAATGGAGTTAGTGATAAGTAATCAGAGTCGTTCACCAACTACTTTTAGTTTCTGTGCTCTTGTTGCCAAAAATTATCGCGGTTTTTTAACAACTTTGCCGATGCTGTGGCACTTTGTAAATACAAATGTCGAGTAAATAATAGATCCATGTGATTCAGCCAAAGGTAGTTGATAACACACGTCAAGAGACAGTATACAGTATGACGTTCTGAATTTCCGTCTTCCAGACGATTATTTATTAGATCAAATAGTTCGATGAATTTTAAAGTAGAAATCGCTTTTTTGATTCAACCTGTGGATCTTTAGTTTTTCATCGTCAATGATGATAGAATATTTACGACTTCGCGGAAAATTGCCTTTTTGTTTGTTATCCACATGTCACGCGGACTGCATACTAATTTAATAGAGGGACGGAGGTGGGAGTTGCAGTATAAAACCACAAAAATTAAAGTTGTATGTTTTTATCTCATTTTCCACATTTAGTGAAGAGATCTAACTCACTCCCTGCTTATTGTACCAATATGAAAGAGACTAGTATCCAACTCTCTGAGTTATCCCATTGTCTCTTCAGATGACCAATGGAAGGAGGCCCTAACGCAGGGGCGGATCCAGCGTTTGAGTTTGGGGGGGCCATTTGAAAAAAATATAGGTACTCCCAGCCACTCAGCCAAGGTTGTAGCAGAAAGCCCTATATGAAACTTTGAAATTTTAACGTTTGGAGGGGGGCATGCCCCCCGGCCCCCTGGATCTGCGCCTGCCCTAACGCATAAGGAAAAGTTGAATCTTGGGCCGTTGGTATGATATGGTAGATACTGCTATGTTATAATTGAACAATACCAGATGCTGCTCTAAGTATGTCTGATGAGAACCAAGAGCGTAGACATGTCTTGTAAAATCACAGCGTAGGTAAATAATCCAGGGGTCTTTAGTCTTATAACGTTTATGGCCACTTCAACATGTCTCAAAGACAGTTCTGCACATTTGCACGCAAATTGAAGAGGGTTTAATTGCTCTGAAACGTAATGGTATGATTATCGTAGTTTACAAACTTACTTTCCTCACTTTGTACGCTCTACAGCATGGGGCCAATCTACAAAACGCCTCCATTTTTTCTTTAACAAACCTGTTTCAATGCTTTACGGTGATTCAGATGCACATCTTCCTGGTTAGCAGTGGAGTCTAGCTTCCGTCTTTGTTGTTGACGACCACGACATCTCACACACTTGCATTGTCAGTTCACAGCCATTTTTATATATTCATATGTCTTTTTAGTCTTAAAGTGATCGACACAATACCATTATTTCCCCGACTTCTTCTCTACTCGAATCATTGTTTTTAATAGCACGAAGAAGAGTTGGAGATTTGCAATAAGTATATTTTCATTATTTGCGCCATGAACTTTAGGACTGCTACAGACAGATTCAATGGGCTATCTGAAAAGCGTACTGCTCTGCGGCTGTGTCCACACTTGGTCTCAATAGATTACGTTTGCAAGTGCAGGAGTGTCACTTTGATGTTTTGAGAATGGCTGCAGAACAGAGTTCTCATTCTAGCAGTGTGAGAATAGTCCCAGTGAGTGAATGAGGCAAAGGTTAAGAACAAAGACGAAAGGCTCCTGAAAAGGTTCGTTGGCTTTCTGCCAGGGGTTGAAGGCTGAGAGGATGAAAAAAACACTGTGATGGAGGATCTGAATCGAGACAAGAGTTACCAAGCATTAATAAGACTAACTCTGGATTAAGATTTGTAGCACACTACTATGAAATGATAGGACTTACCCTTGGGGGTACTGTTGGAAGTGGTTGACATACTTTTTAAGACCTAGAATCTTGCCATCAAGAACACTGCCAAAGGAATGCAACACACGTAAATGTAAAAACGATAGAAGAATAAGTCTGAATAGTCTTCCCAGCGAATTTTTATTGTAAAAGTTTGTTTATATCACAGAATAATAAAAATGCACGAAGTAGCGAAAACATTTTTCTGAATTTGAAGGCTTTTATCGTCCGACACTCCTCAGAGTACAAAATCGTCCGAATTAACAACCAACTACCTGTGCGCAAATTGTTGCGTTGATGCAATATTTTTGCTTCAGAAAGAAACCTTTTTTATTTTGTTTTGTATAGCAAGGGAACAAAATTACCTGATACCGAAACCAGCCACTGAAATATCAACTTTTGCGAAAACTGAAGGGGTTTACATGAGCAATGTTTTCTGTGAATATAGTACATAATCGAAGCTTTAGTTCTGTATGCTCCGCGACAGAAAGTACGTGGAAGACCTCGGAGAAATTTTCTGGGACATTTTAAAAGCTTTGTGAAAGTGAACAATTTATGCGAAACATTTTCTGACCGTAATCTTGTCCAAGCCATGATCGTCTACTTTCGAAAGTTTCGAATACGGCACTGCAACGAAGAAGAAGATAGTACATATGTTTCTTATTACTAATCTAGATATATACAGTGATTGGTGTCAAAGGCGACGTTGATGACATATTTCATTTTCATTTGTAGTTTATCAAAGCAAGGTAAGTGTTCAGTGCATCATCAATTTGACATAACTACCCAAAGTATCAAGACATGTATTTACAATGGCATGTATCACAGGAAGTCGATGAAGACTATTAAATACCTATAAAGATATATGGTTTTGAAAGACACTGAGAATGTAAATATATTATCCAATTCATCATCATCATCATATTCGTTTTAATGTCCGCTTTACACGCTAGCATGTGTTGGACACTTTCTTGAAATCGACTTCCAAATTATCCTATCCTTCACCAGGTTTCTGTTTACACCTTTTTGTTTGAGATCCATCCTTATGACTTCCTCCCATGTTTTCTTCCGTCATTCTCTGGCAGTGGTTCCAAGCATTATTGTCCATTCTCTCCACATGACCAAGCCTCCAAAGCCTCCGAACCAACGAAGCCTCCTATTCTGCATACAGCTGCCAATACTATCCAGATTCAATCTCCTTCTGAGTTCATTAGAACAGAGCCTGTCCTTCAGACTTACGTTGCTCATCCATCCTATCATTCTCCATTTTTTGTGATATTTCTGTGATATTGATATCACTATATACCACATGATCTTATATGTTGTTTCATTGTTTATTTAAGTGATGCCAATAACTTTTAAAGAATGTGAAGTGTCACAATCTCAGTATTTTGATCAACATGCACAACAATTTTGTTTGCAACCATGTTGCTTATTGCAAGTAGAAACATCAGAAGCATATGCAGCCTTACTTAACCTTACTGTGATATTAACACAAATTTGTGGATGAGCCCCTAGAGCCCCCTGTTGTCATACCAGCTTCATTGAGACCAAAAGGTAATAAGATGTACTGCGTGTGCACAGTATAAGGCAATGAGATGTGATATACCAGAAAACAAGGAATATGCAGTATGTCTACTTTATAGAGGGTAACCTAAACAGACTCAGATTTTCAATTATATATCATATATGCCATCATTAATACGTACAAAGTTAGTAGTGAACTGCTCCAGTAACAATTTCCGTGTACATGGGCACCATACTAGCCTCTGTAAAGAGGAATGCATGGCCTTAAAGCCGCTAAAAGTCCAATTAAATACTATACTGTATAGCTAAATGGTTACATAAAATACTTTTTAAAAAAATATACTGTTTGATTTATTTTTTGTTATTATTTCTTACTACCTGTAAGATGTAGTGGTTAAACTATAGACAAGGCTTAAATTTCTGGCATTTTTGTTTGTGAATTAAAAGTTTTTACACTTGCTGATAGAGATATATTGCACACCGATACTACGGTCAAACTTGATGATTGTTTTACACAAATTGGTTTTTAAGGTGTGCTCAGAGTAATTCTCAGGATCCAAGAGCATTTTTTCATTTTATGTAAAGTTGGGAACTATTGTTCTAGAGTAAAACCACAGCAGTTGCTTAGTGAGAAAAATATTAAATTTTGCAATTTGGGGAAAAATGATTCAGGTTGCATTAACAGATTAGATGTAAAATGTTTGTAATTTCTGCTACCTTATGTTTTAACTATATTACTACAGTATTAACTATTGACAGAAATATGCCATCAAATGTCTGAAGAGGAATATCCGAATATCAGAATTTTTAAGAACTGATCTTTTCCGTGTTTATCTAACTCATAATGGGCTCTGGATAGATCCCCTCGTTTTGAAAAACCGTTTCTCCTTTCCCTATTCGAGTGGTTGCTACATCCGACAACTTCACAAAACGTAACCCTAATTGCGCGACGAATACTTTCTCCTACAAATCAAACCATCGACTACACAAAGATCGCTGTTGTTGTCAACAGGTGTTCACCGGGAAGGAAAAGCACATGGCCATGACGCCATTCTCCACGGTGTCTTATCAGACGAAAAAAGCTGTTTGTCCACCGTGAAATGTCATGTATGGTATTTTTCCATCAAATTGCGGGATGGATGTGAGCACCAGTCGCGGGATGTTGGTAGGCATTTTGGCCTCTGCAAACATAAGATACTTTTCCTGGTGGCCATGGCTCAGACGGTATAGCATTATACAGCAACCCTGTAAGTTCCGGACTTCATTCCTCGCTTTCCTAGAGGGTTTCTCAACAACTGTTTAAACTTCCCATCGTCATAACAGTTGTCGATATATTATTTAAAAAACGAATTTACCGTCTAGTATGCACATCTATTAAATATTATTGAAAAAATAATAGTAACTATGACAAAATAATAGCATGGAAACCGCTCTTGTCAAGAAAGTAGTAGCTTGTCGCCTTGCTTTTGATAACCAGCAAGAATAAAATTAAATTTAAGGGAAATAGCGCAAAACAACGAAACCAATATTGTACTTGAAAAAGCATTCTCGTCTGACACTCCTTAGAAAGACGAAATAAAAGAAGGCAACCTATATCCAGTGGTGTTTTGGAAAGAGACAATCAGAATTGGGTCTCCTTAACTGGCGCTGTGTTTTTGAGGTAATCAGTGTCTGTTAGAATTATGTGATCAGCAGAAAAGACCTACTGAAAAGATGAATTATTTCTTTTATGTGGACTGATTCCAGGACAGCCAAATAAAAAGGCAGAGCTCGCTTTCTGTATGGTACGGAGGTTGTCCGCTTACATTTCAGCACATTTCGGGTTTTCTTGCAGCTACTGTGCAATGGTAGAGTTACATTGCTTGATAGTATTTTGGGTGCGAATGCCTAGGTCGCTGTTTCCCATGAGGATTTGATTTTTGGTCAGTACGAGAAGTTATCTACTGTGAAAAACATGGAGGGAAAAGTGTCAGACTCGAAAAGCTTTTAAGTACAAAAAGGCGTCGCTGTTTGTGCTTCTTGCTATTCTGTACCATGAATAATGCGTCTCTTGTTGTTTGAGGAAGATTTTAGGCAATATGAGGTGTCAGTACATGCCATGCTCTTGCTATTTTCGTTAATTGCTATATCTCCCAAACGGTTATTTCTACACCCACCGGATCTTTGAATATTCAGACTTGCTTCATATTTAAATAGAGTTTACGTTGAATTGTGTGATATAAGAATTTTCAGGGGAGTTGCCTTCAGCCTTTTTGAAAAGTCTACGTTGTTAAATTACGAGAACTACACAACTCCACTGTCACGTGAACATAATGGGTTCAGTGTGATAAGGAAGGGTCGTACTAGATCATTTAGTAGAATATTTGGGGTCCATTTTGAACTAGTTTCGCGAGTACATATCTGCTACATAAAGTCCCTTAAGAATAACACTAAGTTGTGCATCTCATCAGCTGTGTATTGGTTGGTTATCGAGCCCACTTTGCCTCCGTTATTCATCGGTCTAAGCCATCCCACCAACCCCTACGACGAGCTAGCCAGATATTTAACCTCAATAACTGCAAAGTGTACATGGCCATCTGACTTCTGTTGTTTTCTGCCAACAAACCAACACTTACTATTGTTCAAATATCGAACTATTCTGTTGTGTGAGTAAAGACGTCGATGCTAATCAACATATAAACGTCTTTTGTATTTGATTTATTCTCTTGATAATTTGGAAACACATCTGCCCCTGTTCGAACATTAATAACAAACCAAAGTCGGTCATCCTATTGTCTGTCGTGTTAGAAGTCGAGGCCAATTGAGTTGCCTTAGTAACCAATTGTTATCGTCTGTAGTTTCCGTCAAGAGTTAAAAGTTCTGAAGCTATCACATTTCATGACACGAGTTACTATGGAAATCTGTTTCTAACAATTTCTCATGGATGTTTTGGGCTGGAGAAGGCATAAAATATCTGACGGTACATGAAGATACCTAAAACTTGGGATCTACTTCACATCTTAAAACAGCGTTGAGCTCGTAGGAAGTCACTCATTTTACGTCTTACTGCTGTAACAAGTTATGACCGAGTCATACAAGTATTGAAATCGCTGTTCTTGTATTCAGTTGTCCAGATGAGTTGGGGGTCACAATCAAGATTAGCTAAGCTACGGGCCTTCAGAGAAACCCAAAGAATTCAAGATGTACAAGGATATACCGAGAACCAAAATATCATCAACGGACGTTGGGACTCGGTCGCAGAAGCTCTCAGAAGAGAGGATCAATTTAAACAAAGGATTTTACAGATTACTGAATGGTTTAATGTTTGGAGCTCCGCACAGAGATGTCAGTTTTTTTCTTGGTTTTTACGACGATGTGCTAATCATGAATTGGAGTATTTGCAAGGATGGTTCATCCAACGTTCCCCTGTCCTTCGACAAGATTTTACTTCAGTCTTAACCAGGGAGTTATCTTTGTACATCTTTTCTTTTTTGGATCCAAAATCCCTGTGCCGAAGCGCAGGGGTATCATGGCATTGGCGTTTTCTTGCGGAACAAGACTGCCTCTGGATACCAAAATGTGCAAGATATGGTTGGTTCCTGCCCTATGTGCCGTCAGAACGTGAGTATGGATCATGGAAGTACCATTACATAGAGTGCGCTATAGCCCTTGACACACAAACTGTTTCATTACAATTAGACTTTGAATCTACCTCAGAAGCTGGTGGCTCAGATAACGAAAAAGAAACATTAGACAATTTGAATAGAAAGAGAGAAAAGCAGATGAAGGTGCATTATGATTTAGTTCGACCTCCTTGGCAAGTTCCTGACAAGAACCCAAGAATTCTCGAATCCAACTACAAGTCCATGCTGTCCGGAAAATTTAGTCCGGATGATGAGAGAACCCAAAATAAACTGCTATTCAGAAGGCTACAGTCGGCGCCTGGGCTTATTAAATTTGGGCGCTCGTGGAAGTCGAAAGCCTTAAAAATGGCAAATGGTAAAAAGTCCGCCCCATACGATAATCTTCTCACAAAAACGTCCGTAACAAGTAAGTCTTTAAACGACATTTCCGAGTTAAATATCCGTTATTTAAATCAAGAAACCAATTTCAAGGAGATAAATTGGAAGCAAGTCAGTGCTCGGTCACCCAGGACTTTGAAGGCCACCCTTTACCATAGCAACAGCATTCCAATTTATGCGACTCGAGCTGTGAAGTCTAGTACTGGGTTACTCACAGGAAGCCGAGGTTCAGTAAATGCATCATCTCTTCCCAGAGTAGTGTTTATGTCATCTAGGATGCCGGCCAAAGAAATTCTGTTAGAATGCATTTTGTATGGTGTGGTTGCCATTCCATATGATTACGAGGGTACCACTTTGGATTCTTTGTTAGTGAAACTAGAGTTGATACTAGGATCGCGACAAGCTCAAAGTATTGCATTTGTTTTGGATGGAAACGAGGCTGATGGAACCTTGAATATGGTAGAAGGTAAGGATTATGATTTTATGTAATGTTTTAAAATAACTATGATGATGTTGACGAATGTGATGATGATAGTGGTAATAATTATCATAATAAATTAGCAAATACCTCAAAGGGCGAATGACTATATATTCATTTCTATATGAGATTTTTAGTTACCATATAGCTTGAAAATGAAACTTAAATTTCAAGTTTCACTAGAATTTACCATGATGCTACGCTACACTATACTACAAAGGATTTCTTGTTCGGTTTCGTACAGTCGCTCCCCCTCCGATAAATTGCAGCGGTCCTAACGAAAGAAACTCTGTGATAAGTAGAACTTAATGAAAGGAGCTTAATAGGTTTTTTTTGTGATAAGGTCATAAATACAACGACAAACAATAAAAAATAATACACCAGAAAGGGAATATGGAATATTGTTCCTTTTTGGCGTGTTATTTTTACAGCTTGACCGCTTTTACTTACTTTTTACTCATAAAAGACAACTGTCAATATTTGATTCCAAAAAAGATTAGCGCAGAGAGGGCCCATGTAGTAAGAAGCTGGGCAATAATGGCAAGTTATTTTGCTCCACTATGGGGAATTAGCTAGAGGAACCTAGCCCCGTTCTCTTAGACTTATTTAAACGGATACCTTTTTTGTTTCAGTCGGTTGGAGTGCAAATGAGTCGGTTGGAGTGCAAATGAGTCGGTTGGAGTGCAAATGAGTCGGTTGGAGTGCAAATGAGTAAGGGTTGCAAATGAGTAAGGGTTGCAAATGAGTAAGGGTTGCAAATGAGTAAGGGTTGCAAATGAGTAAGGGTTGCTGAGTTCGGATAAGAAATTCACACTTCCAATTCCAACGAGACCCAATGTTGCATGTGTATGGATCTTCATTTGCTTCATACGGTATTTTGTATTATCGAAAGATGGTTATGCCGTAGAATTAAAGCAACGACGAAGTGATTGACACTTCTAACTAAACGGAAGATTGTGTTAACTAACACTGCTGTTGTAAGACCATGAGAAGGAGTGTTTCGTTGTAGAAAGAGACATTTCTATTAGTGTAACATGCAGTTGAAGAAACCCTGCATGTTTACAAACTCGTGAGGCTTTTCTACAGCTCCATTCAAGATTGCACTGGGCGTTGCTAATTGTGGTCCTGCGGGAATTCGAATTACAGATATCATAGGAGAAATAGGTTGTACTGGAAATCCGTAAGAAGGCGGAAATATTCTCCGATTTAGGATTCCGTTAAGTGACTCTGATATTACTTGAGTTATTGTAGTTAGGCATAGTGTAAACAGATTATGTACTCATTTGCAATAAACATGATACAGTTGATGCATAAAAGAAGAGATATTGAGGTGTATTTAGTGGAAGAATAGGAAAAAAGGATAACAAGTACGAAAGGCCTAAATTTTGAGTGATTTTGGTAGATCGTTTGTATAGATATTCTATGCACTAAATCGACACCTCAAGGTAGTCACTGCCCAGTGTCTCTACAAGCCGTTAACTATTTCTCTAGCAGTGTACCTGCTTGAATAGAATTACTTTGTTCACGTTTGATGCCCTATATTTGTCTTTAGGCAGGGCATTCTTCTTGTCTCTTAGTCAATGGTGCAGAATCTTGTCAGGCCCATATTGGAAATGGTCTATTGCTTAATTTTCTTGCGTCAATCCATTGAGTTCCCTAAAACAATTGAAACATTGTACTTCTACCCGTTACTTATTATGAGCCTCTAGAAGTTTTGAAACCACGTCACAGCAAGAATGGGCAATCAAATATCGATTGACAACACTGATGTACCCATATTTTCAATTATCGGTATCTTTAATGTCGACAGGCATTCTATTCTGCTTTCTTTTTAAGTTGTGATCAATAATTCTTTACTTGCGAACATGTGTCCAGGATTACAAAGCTAGTCCTCAAAGAAACGAGTAAATTTTAAGAATTTCGTCTCCACGCAAGGACGCACGTTCTGAGATGTATCCTAGTACGATCATGATTATCAGAGTGTATACTTATGTGTGGGGATGTACTCCCCTGCCTCCCCTCAGTTACGACCTTGTATGGATATACAATAACTGAGATCACTTTATACTCAATGGCCTATAAAGAAATAAGAGAAATGGTGGGGATTGAGTCTCTCTTCCGTGCAAAAAAGTCAAATTCTCGGGAATGGTCGAAGCCTCAGCAACAGATCTCTGGATGGTGGAATGAGTAGCAACGTGGAGGTGGGGTAGTGGGTGGATGGTTTACAATCAAAGTAAACCCATGGAGTAACAAATCGATACTTCTACTCGTATTGAAAGTTGGGAAGTCAAATACGATGGGCGACACTTGCGTCCAATTTCACATATCCCTTCCCTTTAGGTTGGCTAACGCTGCCATACATTCTATGTGTGTTTGTATTTCACATTTAACATCAATTTTTAAAATTTATGTATTTTTCAGGTTCTCCACTAAGTGCTGAAACGATGCAAGATGAAAGGATAAAGACATTCTGGCGGAGAATGGTGTATCATATAAAACCGTCTAAGTCTGAGACACTAGATATATTCTGGCCTATTGCAACAACGGATAAAGGTTTGTCATTGGTCACAGAAATCCAAAGCGTTACTGGAATGACTGTAAGTTGCCCTGTTGGTTTCAGTGGTTCTTACAACAGGTTTGAAACTGATTGGCTAGTTGAATACAAAGAAGGGCAGGCGTCGTTAGCAAATGCGAGTAAAGTATTCAATATGGCCAAGTTGAGAAATTGGGGCTATTACTGCAAGTATCTGGAGGAAGCTTTTTCCGAGGTTAAAATTCTGATGGAGGAAACCGTAAGCCATTACCAAATTGATGTCACTCATAGAATCATAGGAGAGTTAATGTTTAAACTAACTAAAATGACTGATGTTGCTGCTATTGAGACTCTGGGCAAGTCTCTAGAAAGGGCTATTCAGCAAACTTGGGAACATGATGGGAAGGATGGAGTTCGTGATAAGGTTGACAGATTGCGAGAAAGTTTGGAGTTAGAGTTTCAAGCGGAGCGACGCAAACGACGTCTATCGCGCGATCTCCAACCCGTTTTACCACTTTCAAGTGACGACGTTTACGAATCGAGGTTCTTCTGTGTGCAAAAGATTATCGAAATCGAGGCTGATCATATACAAAACTTGAAAATTCTGGTTGACATTTATCAGCTCCCTTTGTTGTCTTGCTTGCAAAGTAACCGAGGTGTAATTTCCAGTTCCACAATCAAAATTCTCTTTTCGGATTGTGACACTCTTCTGAAAGTCGATGAAGATGTTTTGAACTGTCTTCTTCAGAGAACAGCTGACTGGACGCAAAATCAACACATCGGAGATGTATACGTCAAATTTTCCACGAACTTAAAGGCGTATTGCAATTTCTTGAAGAATTATCCTGCAATTTTGTGCACACTGCAGAAAAATAGGGAAGAAAACCCAATTTTTCGTGCATTTCTGGAAGGGCAGCGGCTTCGTAGTGAGGCAAAAGGTATGTCCTACGTTCAACTACTGCTATCACCGGCTCAAATCTTATCAACACGTTGCCAGCTATTAGCTTCTTTGTTGAAATGTACGCCAGCGGATCACGAGGATCGGAAGTATCTTACTTCCGCACTAGGGAAAATCCGTGATGTTGCAGACTCGTTCGATCAAGCCAAGGAGCGCTTGCGAAATGAAGAAAAGTTTGAAGTTATCCAAAGACGGATCAAAAATTGCCCCAATCTGATCGAGCCTGGTCGAACTTTGTTAAGAGAAATGCACGTGTCTCAGTTGTCATTGACTGCTAAAAGCAAAGAGGCAAGTCAGGAGTCAGATGAAATGTATCTGAAAGTAAAAGACTTGGTCCTTTTCCTGTTTGATGATATTCTTGTACTTTGCAGGAAGCTTAATCAGCATCGTCCATTTTCAAGAACAGTGAACATAAAATTGGTTTTCGCACATTTGTTAGCTTTGGATCGCTTGAAAACAGAAGATGTTCCGGACTCCAAGTATTTGACGAACGCTTTTCGATTAGTCTACGGAAAGCAACGTTTCTTGTGCAAGACGAGCGGTATGGAGGAGAAGTTGTCCTACCTAGCGATACTGAATAATCGAATAAAGCTAGCGATACCGCTCGCTACGTCGATTATGATTGAGGCTAATAGAAGTGCTTAGAAATTTATAAATGAATGCAACCATTCTAGCGTACGCAATAGCGGCTTTGTACAAATAATACATTATTAACACGCGTTAACACTATTGGTGTGATTGATCAAACTGTTTTGCATTAAACGTAGGTCAACTCTGTATTGTACTTACACTTGTCGTAGTGCAGTGGGTCTTATCCTTGTGCCCGATTTACACCTCTGCCATATCATAAACCAGCTTTCACATCCCATTCCAAATTAACAGCCAGTTCTCATTGTCTGTTTCGGAAAAAAATAGGCATTGATACCCACCTTACTATAAACAATATTAGGAGTATATTTCTAGAATGATCATTTACAGAAAAAATAAATCATAACCAGCCCCAATGTCACTTTTAAATAGCCCTCAAAACGTAATATAACCGTCCTCTAAAATGAAACTGCAAATTTCCTCCTCCCCAAAATTGATCTCTCATCCCTGTCTTGATAAAAACCAATGCCTGGTTAAGAACAACAGCCTTGTTAAAAGCCACAGTGTGGTTAGTAGCCATTGCCTAGTCAAGGACCACTACCCGGTTAAAACGCTGCTTGGTTTAAATTACCGCTCGGTTAAAGCAATTGCTTGGTCAAGAGCCATAACTTTATGATTAACGCAAGCTATATTCACTCTTGGGTTTCGAGTAGGCCTAACCGTCCTCTACGCACGTATTCACTCTTAAAACTTTTTTACCTTCGCTTTTATTCCAGACCTTGCGCTCGTTGGGTTTGCTAATTCATCTCACATAGATCCTTTCGGGCTTCGATCGAGGATAGAATTCACCTTTTGTGAACAACCTTTTCATTTATTTAGCACAGATTTGTGATAGAAATCTAAGATATAATAGTAACTATATCTCACTTTTGCACTCCAAAGAATGTTGCTTGCACCGTTATGTGATCAATTATAACTGTTATTTTACCTGTGCTCAAATGTTGATTACTTTATTAGAATCACCGTAAGTAAAAAATAAGCAACAGGAGTGGAATTGTGCACGTAGGGATATCTACTTCTTTAGCAGGAAGTAGGTATGAGGGGCTTCTCAACTAACAGCGACTATTGTATTTGTAAAGGGGTACGAGGGCAGTAGGCCGCCCCAGCAAGCGATGGATCGAAGAAGTTATTATTTGGAGCAGGTGAGCAGTTTTAGAGTAATGCACCTAACGGCAAGAAGCATTCAGACTACAGAATGAAATAGCTTACCAAAGCAAATGTTTGAACTTAACTAGATTTTCTTCTACTTCTCTACTTTACCGAAAAGTGGACGACTCCGATTGTTAAGGAGTCAAATTTTCCTTCGATTCCGTGTCGAATTATGGAAATATAGAGCTACATGGTTGTATTACGTACTGTAAAAGTGATTTTATAGAAAATATACTGACATGAAATTTCATGTTGAGGAGTAGCCATCATTGTTAGGCAGTCGAGATGTAGTTGTAAAATTAGTTTTGTAGAAAACTGTAATATTTTTTATTAGATTTATCTGATCAAAGCTCGAAGCGAATGTCAATGTAGAAATAAATGATCATTAAATGGATATTTCAATAAGAAAAAGGAAGTTATAGGAAAATGAGACTCTAATTGCTGTTTAAGACGTACTGGAAAGTAATTAGGAGATAACTTCAATAAAGATGGGTTGAATACAAGAGGCAGTTGGGTAAATTGTGGCCTACCTAGCTATGTATCAATCACTAGCCCATTGTCACTCATCACACCAATTTATCTTTTACTTCTCTCTTGCTTTTGACTCATGTGTTTCACCCAGGTCGAGCTAAATAACTATTTAGATCGCCCTGGTTTTATCTTTTTGTACATCAAATCCTATCTTCCCCTCTTCTCATCACTTTCAAGCTCCTCACATTGCGTAGAACACAAATTATCTGTAATTTTATCAGTCTGTCTTCTAATTTCGTTGTTAAGATGTCGGTATCTACATCTCCCTTTCTCAGTCTTGATGCTTTTCCTTGCCCTTCTTTCTTCTATAAAAGGCATTATCAGCCATTGAACCATACATGGTATCTTCTGCCATTGCCATTGCTTAAAATGTCCCTAACTCCTATCAAATTTGATTTAGTATCTACTCTGATGGCCAATAACTTTTGAATAATGTCTGTAAGTCCGGCCTAGATTTGTAACCTCGAAAGTAGACTTGACAACGACTCTCAAAAAATGATGTTGCAGCCCGCACCATTCCACTTCCAAATTAGCTCCAATACCCTGAAATACAGATTTAAAAGTGAGAACGTCCGTTGTGCCTGCTTTGGTAACATGGAGAGCAGGTATCTCTTACCTCTTTTTAGGGAGTGCACGGAGCAGGAATACTGTTCATGGTGACTTTTAAGACTCGGATTATTAACTTTTCTGCTTTTTCACACGCTAGGGTATTGAAAGGAATTTCACTTATTTGCGAAACGGCTGTTCCACAAGACTGGGAGAATATGATGCAAAGGAGAGTAGGAAAAGGTTTTTTAACAAACTTCCGCACGGAAATATAACAGCAGCAACCGTCTGGGCTATTTAGCAAGTTTCAATTGGAACTGAGGTTTTCTTCAATGGCACAAAGCGTTGTCTAGATAGCAACGCGTGTTCTCGGTTTTTGTCTTCAGTCACATATTGGTAACTCAACATCAACCATTATGTATGCCTATAGGGAGCTGCAAAGGACAATACATTTATGACGTCCGAAAATAGCTGCAAGATTTTAAGTCATTGGTAAATGATGGGGTCACTTTGGCTGGGGCCAACATTATCTGCGTAATTATAGGGGGTGTAACATTGGAACATGACATCCGAAATGCGGGAACGTAGTACATTGTAGCTAATTGCAACTATAGCGATCTGATTTTAATTGCGCTTTGTCCCAATATTTACATTTAGGGGATTTTATAAACCGATGTTGACCTTCAGTCCCTAAAAAAGCGTTCTTTTGCGTAATAGAGAGAGCGGGGCTCAAGACTGGAAATGTTTGCGTAAGGAATTTACTATGTGCCTTTTAGAGACCGCCTATCTACCTTTGCCTCATTCAAGTGTATTGGGCCTCATTTGGTAGTAGACGACAACATTAACAAATGGGAGATCGGAGAAGGTTGCCAAATGGTCCATCTTCTCCGAAAACTGAAAAGGAGCTACACAGTGTACTTTTATTTTTACAAACATCGAGTCTGCGAAATTCGCAGGTGAACACTACACGAATCCACCACTGAAGTCGATCGAAATTTGGCCCAATTGTATTTTCAGTTCAAGAACTGTTTTGGGCAATGGTGTAATAAGGAAGCTGGTGTTCCATGAAAAGCATGGTCTCGCATTCTATGGTCCCCAAAATCAGAGATTTTAAAACATAAAACATGTTTCATAATCTCTGACAAAATAGCGATACAGAGGCCTCTGTGTCACTGCTCCAAAAATCCCAACGTAAACAACCTCTTTCCGATTTGTCGTCGAAATCTCGTTTTGAATGAAGGTTTGAAAACAAGAGATTCAGAGATACCACCTTAATAATGGCTGCCATTCCAGTGAAGTCTGCAGGATTTCCCAAAGTTTCTTACCAATTTTTATCGTAAAATGGCAATAGCTATACTTATTTTTATGTAGCTAGGTAACACATATTCTTGGTGTTTCAGTCTTAAGAGCAATACATCACCATGGCGCCACCACTCGTTACTGGTATATCCCCAGCTGAGGGACCGCCTGGAACGGTGGTGAAAATTCGAGGAGAGAATTTAGGAAAGAACGAGAAAGATCTGCTCGGTAAGGCATTGATTTGCTAAGTTTCTAGTCGAGATTATAGTTACTAAGTATGTGTGTATAAACCGTGCTTACGAATTCAGTGTGAATCATGTCAGTAGAGCCCTCCTATCACTTCGTCAAAGCATGCAAAGGTGGGTACGATACGCCGCTACTGCAGTTTCGTACCCCCCTGAAATCACCGAAAATGTAGTGCGAACGAAACGAAGCTTGTGAGGCAGGTAATATGGGATATAAGCGGCTTAATGAAAGCAAATAAAATTTCTTAACAATTCATAACAGACAATAATACAGTGTTGCATGCAGTGTACGATTTTTTGGTAATCCGTACTGTGTATCACGATTCCAGCACGATTGCTACATTTCCCTTTATTTGCCATGGACGAGATATCAGTGCGTCATGATGGGGTCAAAATTGTTATAATTGACGTAAGATTATACTCTGCATTGATCAACAGATCGAGGTAGTACCGGTACCATCATATCACAGCTTTCTGTTTATATGAATTAACAACTACAAGTTGCAGAATCAAAATTTTATTACGAAAACTGCAGGGGAGGGGATGTGTTCATAAAAGTGGGCTTTTTGATGGCATGTTTCCATCAAGGGTATGACCAATTGGAAATTTACACCTAAAGACAAAGCCAGAACAGAAAATGTTTTGGGCCAAACAATGTTTTTTCAGCAATGCAAGCTTGAGGCATTTAAACCAATGGGTCTAAATGAAAGAGAGGTTACAACAGTTTATATTTACCAGATAGATAGTGTTCTTGTTTGTGCGTTTTATATTTAGAACAAATGTTTTTGGCGTATCAAATGGATCTAGATTTCATCCAACAGATTGTGCTAGCTGTTGCAAGGTTGCTGATACACAGTCACATGGCCTTTCAGACTTTAACAAATCACATGATAAATGTATGCTAAAGCATGACTTGGTGTTTTATATGCTGGTACAGAAATTTGTTTCAAGAAATAGAATGAACAGAAAATCTTTTGCAAATTTATACTCTTGGTAAGATGTTGCCATAAGCTTTGGAACTGGATCTAAACAAGCAGCTTAGTACTTCTGTTTAGTGATAGCATTGAAGCTATATATATCTTAGGTTTGTGCTCCAGACATAAAATCATTGAGAGTTGTAAAAAGGTATGATACAGCTCCCTTCAAGGTTAGCTTGTATTTTCTTGTAGTTGCTTTGAGTTGGTGATTGTTGAATTAACAATAATTGGTTTCATAAGTGAAACAAGAGGAGCACAGTTAAATGGGTCTATTAAAAAGTTAAATGTAAATACAGAGCAGTTTTTTATTTAGGTATGGAGGTTGTATCAAGATCAACTTACTAAGTAACTAAGTATACTGTTGAGGCAATAAGGATTGTATTTATTTTTCTAAGTATTGATAAAGGTAGTTTTTATAAAATAGTAAATCCCTGGAGTTCATTAAGGCTAGACTATCTCAGATATTCTGGAGAAAATAGATATGCTATTTCAAGAAGCATACCAGTCTGCCTTTTTTGTGGCATACTCTGTTTCAAGCGTAGCCTATTGCTCAGCCAGAGTGAACAATGTCCTAAGGAGAGAGCACATTTACAAGCATGGTCTCCTGTTGCCTTCCCCAGCCGATGGTCTTTATTTCGGGTTAGGCTAGGTTCGAACCCACAGCCTCTGGCATGTGAGTCAGATTCTTTAACCACTAGACCATGGCGGCTCCCAGTATGCTTATGTCAGCAAAAAGCATCAAGTAAGTACTTGAAATCATAGAGTCTGTGTGAAACGTAGCATTTTGTAGCCTTAGGCACAACTCAAATTCAAGGGAAAGCGATAGCCAGTTAGAAACCAACACATCTAGAGACTGATATTTTAGTGATTATGCTGGCCTACAGGAAAACATCTTCATCCATGTTTTAGTATTTACTGGTAGCATCATTGCAGATAATTTTGATCTTTATACTTGTCTTCCTGCAGGTGTTTTCATTTGCAAGGTCAACTGTACATATACTGCAGACTGGCATGCCAGTTACATTCTTTGTCGCACTGGAATGGGACAAGGGTCTGGAGATATTATTGTGGTAACAAAATCAGGAGGCGCTGGTACAAGCACAGTGAAATTCTGTAGTTTTATGCCTAGAGTAGGACTTCTGACTGCTTCAGCTGTTTGGGTTGACGAATCTAAGCTCTTTGAAGAGAAACCAACAGCAAGTGGTATGCCTACTTCTAGATCTATGTCACCCACAATGTTGAGCATTGACCCTCTTGGAGTGGCTCCAGAAGAGACTGGGTATGTGATTCAGAATTTATCACAAGTTCATCTGATTTTAATACCATGGAATTAGAAGTTCTTATGCTGAACATTTCTTTTTTTTTGTAAAATGGGAGGTACCCCAGGTTCTCTTGGTTGCCTTTATTGTTCCATTTGTGTAATAAAGTTGGTGACATCTTTTTAATAATTTGAATAACTAGATTATTGTTGTCATCTTTCTTTCAATACTTTCATGGCTAACCATGGTGAGTCATGGTTTATCTAGATGTTATTAAAGCTGACCTGACCATTTACGTGTAGTCAAATGTAGGTCAGGTTTGAGTCATTACTGACCCCTAAAGGTCAGGTAGCACAAATAAGAATCACTGTGGAATCATCTTTTAAATGGTTAACATAATGGGGTTAACCTCCAGTAGAAAAATGGAATAGTTAATACAGTATTTACAATACTCTAAGTTTTACAAATTTGGCTGTTAACAGTTCAATGTATGTGTTATTTACACCACCATTGTAGGCTGAGAATATTAGTATCAGAAAATCCCATTTTATGGGACCAAAGGGTACGGACTTCAGTTTGACTCTTAACTTTACATGTATGACTTGACACAGTTGATGATGTTAGAACTGACCTGGAATGTAAGCAGGTGACCAAGAGTGTTCTTAACCAATTTGTTGTCATTATCTGTTACTTTGTTGACACATTTGTTATCATGCCATATGTATGACCAAAATACTCTTTAATATCAAAATATAATTCAGGTTCCTTCAGTAAGATTACACTATTTTCAGTTGCACTCTAAGTTCAGTTTAATAAATGGTTGAACTAAAAATAGTTAAATTACTCTGCCTTTTTTCTTCCAGTTACACTACTATCAATTGATATCTTTTAAAGTTAGAATGTGACTCAAGTTTCTAATTTTTACTGGATTTATATGACTTCAGGGCAAGGCCTTAATAGAACTTTTCTCCAACTTGTTATTTTAGAAATTTATTACCAGCAGACAAAATTGAGGAAATGTATCCCAAATGTAAGTAAAGTAATCATGTAATCAAACTGTCTTGTTTAAATAGAGAGTATATATTTATCAGGCTGATATGCAAGGTTGTTGCTGTTTAATTGGTGAATAGTAGCAACAAAGACAGCACAATGAACATGTCATACAGGTTTTAAAGTTCTTTGACAATCTGGTAGGTTTTTCAATAATTTTATCACCACAATATCATTTACATGTGTACTCTTTTATAGGGCAGATAAGTAATTTTCACTGTCTGTGTCTCACATGATTGCGGTTAAGAGAGCAGAAACAATTCTGGTTAGCCAAAGGCACTTAGATCAACTTAGGATGAATGTAAAGCAAATGGTGAAGAAGAAGAGCATGTTTAGTAACAAGGATTTTATGGAAATACTCCAAAAGTGATGTTTTAGTACAGTATTGTTAATAACTGAAGTTTATGAACTAGTGCCATTCAAGATGAGCATCAAGTACACCAGCATTAGCACTGACATCAGTAGCCTACCCACACTAAGACCAACATTAGCATCATTATTAGCATCAGCACGGCAATCTTCATTCATCATTGTACTCGTGATCATATTTAACATCACCATTGCCAACTCCATTGATGCAATTAAAAGCAGTGGGTGATTGGAAGACATAATACAATTTGCAGTTAGATATCTGCACTGTTCCAGCATATATATATTATACAATAAAAGAGATGGCAAGAACTAGAATATAGTTTGCTGAATTCTATGAACGGATTCCAAGAAACAGTAGATCCAGTAGTGATGCCCTTTTTGACTGGTTGGTGTTACCTCAGTCTGATCAGTGTCACAACTGATCATACCAGACTACTGTATATATGCCATACTAAAACATTTACGGAACATACAATTACTTAAGAAGGTAAGTGAAAGTACACATGTCTTTCATTCAAGACGGTGCGATCTGTGAGTTAATGGTAATGATGAGGCAAGTATCCTTACATCTGTTTACAACTTTTGTTGTATTCTATTGTACCAATCATTGTCATGCACAGGATGAAAACAAATGTATTAAAGATACTGCAATGCCTGTGATGAATCACATTAACAAATAATAATTGGAATAACATTATTGTAAGAGACAACTATTATGCCATTCCTAGTTCTTTCAGTTAGAGGCTTCCAGTACGTTAGCAACTTTCATTCAACAAGCGTTACTCAACCATCTCATACCATTATTACCATGACCATAATGAGCATCACCATTATTATGACTATCATCATTTTATCATCATCATCATCATCATCATCATCATCATCATCATCATCATCATCAAATAAAAATATTTAGATGTAAAATAGCAGCCCTAGTTTAGCATTTTGTATACATGTAGTTAGTGTCTTTGCTTTGTTTAGCCAGCAATATCTATGTTATGTGATCTTTGATCTTATTGAAAACTTGTAATTTTTGCACATTTCCCCAAGAAATTCATCTTTATACTTTCATTTCATTGTGTGACTTTGACTCTCTTTTACACTAAAATTAGGTAGCGGAAATACACTAGCAGAAAGTTTTCATCCAGCAAGGTTTCTCCTTGAGCGACACCTTGACACCAGGTAGAACATATGCTTTCTTTATTGTCATATTTTGATGATTTTGTGTTCTCAAATGTGGATGCCCGTTTTTCTACCTCATTTTTGGAATATGCATCTGTGGAACAGGTGTATGTAGTACCTTCATTACAAAGAAGGATAAAATGGTGAAAGTCTCATATTGGAAAATATTTAGGACATAGGGCTATTAATATTCTGATGCCAGCTTGTAGTGGCAGAATTATTGCATCATCCTTGAGCTCTTCACCATCTTCTGAAACATGGCACTGTCAAGCTACATCAATCACACCATCAGTTAAGTAATTTGCAAGGATAAGAAAGAAACACTAATCATAAGGCTGATATAACAGCATTGTAGGTGGCAAGGGGGCACTGGGGGTCATGCCAGTGGTGGAATTTCAGAGCAATATTTTTATGAGGTGGTAAGTTGTGGTCACTAAATACAGCAATTAAGCCAACAGAGTAAAGAAGTGACACTCAGTTAGTCACTTTATTTTTTTCTGATTACTAGGGGCTGAAGTAAACACCTGGACCTCAGATATTTCTGATGATTTTGAGTATTTGATAGGGCAAGATGACTCTTGAAATGTCAACACATCCAACCAGAAAATTAACAGCACTGAAATAAATGTAAAAAATTGTGGTGTTTATAAGGGGTAAGAAGCTGTCCTGAAGAATCTCAGATTACAGACATTTTGTGGCAAAGGCATTTATAAAGATTTTTATGTAGATGGTACAAAACTTAATACTCTTGTGATTTTTTTTTTTTGGGGGGGGGGGAATGGTCCATAAGAGTGTGTATTCCAGCATATTTGAGGGCCTAAAATCCAAAACTTCTCTTGTCACCACAATCATTGGTGGTGCAGTCTTAAGGAAATACTTGACACCTTTCTCATCTCCCATTTCCAACTGTTCTAATGCTACAGCATGTACAACAAGAAAAGGCCACTCCTACCATATCATTTTCCCCAATGCCAAGGACCAGTTTTGGATTCTTTAAAGGGTTGTTTTTGATCTGTATAGGATATACACCAGTGAACCCTGTAATAATGTATGTTCGGTGATGTACTAAAGGCCTCTTAAGTGCCAACAATTGCCAGTCACTGAGGGGTAGTACACCTGATCTGAGCCATATTTCAAGATCTACTTTTGATAAATCAGCTTAGCTTATTTAAGCCTCTATATATCTCTATAAAATGATAGTTTTTGCTTTAGAGGTATGTAATTTTTCCACCAAACAATGGCAATAGTATGACTAGTTACATTTTGATATACACATACTATTCTTGAGTATTAGGTTGTTGTGTTCACCCCTGATATTTTTGTTGTGTTCACCCCTGATATGCATGATAGCATGCATAATCAAATAATGAGGCCCCCAAATTGTAATTGCAGCAAGCCCTCGGAACATGAGCTCAGCATGTTTTGATTGCATCAATGAGCAAGATATGGAGCCATTATACTGCACATGTAAGATAGAAAAATAAGATTATGAAGTTGACACTGATGCTGTTTTTACACCATGCATTGCCCTTGATAGGGACTAGGGTGTTCCCTACATGATACTTGTTACTGGAGCATAGAGCACTGTAAGGATCAGATGCCTTTCCTAGCATCACAAGTAGCTGTTCTGGGAATCGAACCCTGACCCTTAGGTAACGAGTTGCATGGAAAGATCATAGTATAGCCACTACCACACAGAAGTACTTCTTGGAAAAGTTGTGTGATCCATGATTTTAGAAATGATGACTATGATTCCACATGAGTTGTTTCTACACACATCCTTGTGGTGTTGTTCCTGGTATTGTCTCTTTGTGATGCTATTCTTGTCTTGTTTTCTTCATTAATATACATGTGATATTGCTCAACTTCATTTTATTCTGTAGTCATATCCAGTTGTAGTCACACTAAGTACTGTTAGGAAAATTGTGAGTGAATGAATAGTTACTCATAAGAGCTTTTCAAAAAATAAGTATTCATACATTTGGAGAACAAACTATTTTTAACATGTTATATATTTATTTAACATGTTATTTTAACATTTAAATTGCAATAACCAATAAAATTAATCTTTTTCTGTGTAAAATCGAAAGGTGAATATCTGTACATTGTTTTGGACAGACTTAGGCATAAATGTATTAAAAGTCGGTGTAGTTGCATATTTGATCCCCTTCCACCTCCCCACATTTTGTACCTATGAGAACCATCAACATGCTCTAGCAATTCTTAATACCCAAATTTTGTTTCAAATTGTTCCTGTGATCCCTGGTCCCTGTCCACAAGGATAACACTTTTGGTCAAGGAGTGGTTATTACCCCATTACATTTTGCCAGAGAATGCATCCTTCATATACAAATCAGCTTACTTATTTTGGTGCAAGTCACAGATTACAGCTTCAATCTTACTCATCTTCTTAGTCAGTGAATTATGATTGTAACCGTCACTGATTTCAAATTGGAAGCCCCCAATAGATGTTAATTGATGGCGTTTAAAATGTATTCAGGGGAAAGAGCCTTCTGTGGTAGGTAGGCTTCTGTGGTAGGTAGGCTTCTGTGGTAGGTAGCCTTCTGTGGTAGGTAGGCTTCTGTGGTAGGTAGGCTTCTGTGGTAGGTAGCCTTCTGTGGTAGGTCAGTAAGTAGGTAGCCTTCTGTGGTAGGTGGTAGGTATTTTTAAATTGCAAATAGTGAGTATTTACAGCAAAATAGTGAGTACTTTACAGCATAGTATACAGCATAGCATACAGCATAGTACAGCATAGTATTTTACAGCAAAATAGTATTTTACAGCAAAATAGTATTTTACAGCAAAATAGTATTTTACAGCAAAATAGTGAGTATTTACAGCAAAATAGAAATACTGTATATCAGCTGAAACACAGCACAATGTTTACTAATGGGCAGATAAGTGGATTAATGGATGGCTACATACTCACAATCAGAATATTCAACCAATTAAAGGGACATATTTAGGATCTTATGTTCACTGCAATGAAATGGCTTTTTTATATTCACTTACAGCTTGGAATTGTGTCAACTTGATATTTGTTAATATTTGTCTTTAATTGGATTTTATGCATTTATTCTTACTCCTGTCATACTTGATAGTTTCATGGCTTTGAAGAGTGGTTACCTTCATCTTCAGTCTCATGATACAAGATCATCTTCTGCTGGACCTTCCTCCTTCATAAGAAAGAACCTTGGTACCATTTTGGAATCCTTAGAAACACTGACAGGTAAGGTATTACTTGAAAAGTATTCTGCAATAGAACCTCACCCATGATCAGCTATGATGGTAGAAATAGTGGGTAGGAACTCTAATGATTTTCCAGTAATTTTCCGATAATCTTTCAATAATTTGGAACAATGATAGGTGTACACTACATTTAGAGTAAAAAGATCTATAATCTGCAGCAGGGATATTGCACGTTGATCCTTTCCCCAATCAATATGGAGCACATAAACAACACCCGATTAACATAATGAAATAAGTGTTTTGTGCCTAGTACCAATCCATCACCACCCACCCCATCGCAAATGTAATTGATCTTCTATTGCTATTAGAAAGGCCCTTCCAAAACTAGGTAACAGGCCCTTATTTTTCTTCAATTGTTCTCATTTTACCTATGCTCTAAGATATGCCTAAAAGACCATTGATATGTGCATGTTGCTCCAAACAAGCAACTGTTTGCTTGATAGTGGAGAGAGTTTTATATGAATGTTCTTCCATAACTTTCCACCAGTTTTAATCTGCAGAGCCATTGGTCTTGTTGATGAAAATTCCACTAGTGTAGATAAGGTTATCATGTTCCATTGACTGTACGTTTGTTATGCCATTAAAGAGGATAGTTCTAGATAGTCTAAAAGGAGACAGAGTGCCTTATTAACGTCTTTTTGAGGTGACAGGTTCTGCAGTTCTTATTTGAAATCATTTTATTGCCAAAAGTATATATGGTTAAAGATATGGTACCCCATATAATAATGTTATCACACTTAAATTTACATGCCCCTTTGTGATCTTTAAAATATTCTCAGCCTGACAGTAGCCTTGGTGAACACCACTGTCTTTTTTATAAATTATCACTCTTCCCATCCTTCATCCATTCTATCATCCATCCACATCAAAGCAAGAAAACTGTTGCTCTGTAGCCAAAAAGAATTCGTTTCTTCATTGGGCCTTTGGCCAAAATAACACCAATCTGGCAGTCAGAGTTCTGATTAGCTATTTTGAAAAGACAGATGGGTATCATTTTCATTGCCTCTCTTTTCAATTTCAATTGTACTTTGAGGAGTGTCAGAAGAAAAGGCTTGTCAGTACTAAAATTAATTCTCTACTTGATGCAGTTTTTTTGTTCAGCAAACGTTTTGAATACTTTTTTATTATGTATTGCTTTGGCCATTGACGATCAAGAATATCACCCATTCACAAGATCGCAGCAATATAACAGAAAGATTGCCCTTCTGTAAGAGAAATATGGATTGAAAAATGTTAACTAAGGAGTAGACCATTGCCAAGTAGGAGCAGACCATCACCGAACATTGGTCAGCCTGTTTCCAATTAAGAGTTTTTATACTGATTAGACCATAGTGTGAGAACGATACTCAATATTGGCTAGTCAATTGTGGACTGAGAAAGCTATGTATTGACTTGACTGTTGGAAATCAGTGAAACTGTGCACTGAACAAACTGTTACAGATCAAGAGCGTTAAGTAGTAATGTCAAACATTTTATGAACTGCAAGAGGTTTTTTATAATTTTATTGGGTTTTGTTTCAGCTGTCAAGAGGGCAATGGATGAAAACGAGAAGGAAGCCAATGCTACGTCAATATGCCAAGAAATGGAGGGCATATTGGAAAGTGAGTGAGATGTAAAATACATGTTGTCTGAATGATACACAGTGTTAATTCTTGTATCACTTTAACATTAATGAATGGGTAATGTCTGCTTAACAAGGTTCTGCTAGGAAAATGCAATTCGTATCAGTGGTGACTCATTGTTTCAATTTCAGGGGGTGGGAGGGTCAAAGTAGTTATGAAAGAGAAACACGCTGATATTGCAAATTAGGTCCAGGACACACCCAAAGATTTATATTCGGTGCAGGGCTATGATCTTATGTATCTTTATGCTTTCAGTTGCATGTCTAAGATAATTTCCAAGCACCATCACTGTTCTAACCTCAAATGATGCCAATTTTCATTTAATTTTCTTTCGTATGCTTATATTTCCCAAAAAGATTTAACATCTGGATGATTTAACACCTTCCTTTAAAAGAGAGATGATAAGTAGCCGTGTTTGATAAACTTGATTTAACATTCAATTGTATTGTAAAGATGTACTAGGTGCTCACAACAGAACATGCAATATGATCTAAAAATAGCTTACTATGAACTACCATAAACAAACAGAGGTGGAAAGTCCGAAATCGGGAATATTCCGTCAGACATTTTAGAGAAAAAGAGGTAGAAGCCAGGTGTTTGTACCCCATGATTACACGCTTACGGTAAGGTAGGTTAAACATGGGTAGAATTTGGTATAAGTAAACCGTAGGAAGATAATTTCTAGCCGTGTGTGGCAATTTTGTGTTGGCCTCACTTTGGTCATTGGTATTTTACTGTGCTTCTACAATGTACGGTAAAGACCCCTACCGTGCACCACAATGCACGGTATTTCAGAAAAAATTAAAAATTCACTAGAAACGTACACCGTTCTTATTAACCCACAGTCAGCTCTGCCGGGGGCGCCCTGGCACCTAAAGCCTGTTTACATCAAAGGCCATAGAGAAAGGAATGGACTTCTCACTTCACTCTACCTGTTGTTAGGTTTGCCCCACACTAGAATTTCATGAAACTTCTCATACTTTCTCAAATTATAAATAAAGCTTTTTCATTTGATAGTAAAGTTATTTGAAACGCGAATTTTATTGTCTTGAAATACTTTTAACGCACTCGAGCCTTATGCAATTTTTTATGGGCGTGAACATGCCCCTTCCCTCCTCCCCCTATTTGTAGGTAATATCACTTCTGATTTTATGATCAACATACATCCAAGTTACCCACCTCATAAAATCCCTGATTTTATTTGATTGAGAAGAGACTTCAGAAGCTATTAATTAGAATTTTTTCGTAGGGTAGATGATTCTACTGATGTGACTATTAAACAGAATGATTTAATTTTATGATCATTAAATAATCTCAAAAAGTAAATAACTTACACTCAGATCATATTTAAAGCATACCTTAATTTCCCTTCAAATAAAGCAAT